>KI422550.1:0-70900 GCA_000473375.1 Anopheles culicifacies | reverse complement strand
TAGTGTATGGTGAAAGTTAGTAATTTTTCATCAGTAGCCTAATATGCACTAAAATTAGACCGTACTTTTGGAAACCAGCAATGTGTTTCGGTCTATATTCGTCCTGGTTTTGTTTTTTTTTTCTTGGTTGGAAAAGTTGTCCAAAAAGTATGCTGAGCGAGCGAGAGAGTGTGTGCAAATTTGGGAAGAAAGCATTGGAAATCTAGAGTAGGTCAGATGGGTTGTTTGATATTTGTGCATCTCTATTTTCATTATTCAGTTTCTTTGTGTACGTGAGACACGTGAGACGGTGACTGTAACCATGGTGATAATAGTAATAGTACGATTGTGCTTGTATGTAGCAACAGGAGGTACATAGCATATGATTGAGCTCAGTTGTTGAAACCGTAAGATCATTGTGTTCAGAGTGAACCAATTCTTTAAACAGATTAATTTAAAAAAGAGGTCAACAGAAATTAGAGCAAAGTTACATAGAACCCCTAGGTCTTAGGCTGGGAAGTACTTTCGGTGGGTTACACGTTGTGCTGCGTGAACTATTGTAGCAACCCCCAGTTCGCCCCGGTCGAATGCACCGCAAATATGTGGGTTTTGCTTCATTCCTTCGTTTGTTTTTTTTTTTCAATATAACATTATCACATGTTCCCTATTATTGTCACATCAACGTACGGTAGGATAGTATAACACGCCATAGTAAACACGCGTGGATGTGCATTTTTGTGCCGACTAGCTTTGTAACAAGGGATGTAACTAGCAGGGGATTGTAAGGGAATCATCTACTGCTTTGTTGGGTTATTAATTATCGATTTGTTTCTGTACCACACCAACAGAACACGCCACTTTATCGTATACTAAGGACAGGACCAAGCAAGCAAGTGTTCAAACTAAGTGGCCGAATTCGTTCGCTACACAGATGCATCTACCAAGGTACAAAGCAAACACTTACACAAAGGACGCATTGTGCGATGTACGGCCGTTAAATCGGTCGGCAACGCTTTGATTGGTAACATTAACGATAATTGGGACACCGGTTTAGCTGTATGTTTTGTTACGCTTCTACGCTTACATAACATTGGCATCATGCAACCCATTTCAGGTCTCAACGGTAGCGCTGGAATTTGGTTGATGCATGGAAGGATGGTTGTTAAGAAAGATGCTGTCAGAAAATGGCATGGAGGCGCCTGGTTGTTTACACTACAACGACGACCAAACTAGAGCAATAGAGTGAGATAAACAGAGGAGGGGCGTTTGTATGACCACCGTTAAGGATCCTAGACATGGTGCATTTATCAACTGTATTTCGCTAACAGAACATTTATCTACACTGTATATCTTAATTATGCACAATTATACGCGTTACACACAAGCAGCTAGCTGTTGAGAGTTAATTTGTATGCGCTTACCTTCACTACTAACAGCACGCCGGGGGATGGATGTGTATATTCTGAGCAGGATTTGTTTAAAATTTCACATCCCTACAACAGCGCGCCTTGCGTTTAGGAACACGCCTATCAACATCGATTGAGAAAATCTCCTCTGCTCGCTAACTCCTTATAGCTCGGTTACTTCGATCAACGAAGTAAGCATGCTACCTTTCTTTTGTTGCTACATGACAACTGACACGCAAAGAAAGTGACAGAGATAGACACATTTGCAACTATCCCTGTTGGTTAATGACATCTGTTCCACATCTTCCCTCTTGGTTAAAACTATACCATGATAAGGAGAGAAAGCAGTTACGTACAAGTTAATATGGCTGCATGGAGCTGATTCCATGATCGCTGGGTCCAATAAATACTGTTTTACGCAAAAACGGGTGGCAGAAATGGGTGGTGACGGATGTCTACCACAGACGTTGTGCGCACTGATCGTACGGTGACCAAAAACTAATAAATTATGCCTATTCGTGATAATACATCTAATATCTCCCCCCTCTTTCCACTAACATTATGTGGAGAAACACGTATCATGCGCTCTCCGTTACCTTGTATGATTCAAATCGTTCGTTAATCGAGTCAACTAACAAATCGTGGAAAACTGGGAACGTGGAAGGGAAATGGTGGAAAACAAACAAAACCTAACCTAACCTAACTATCTAATCGAATAGAAACATCGGTCGAGAATTATCTTGACACAGCAGATCCCTGCAATATCTCTCCTTGTACGTGGCAAACGCTTATATGCCTAAGCCATTCTAGACAGAACCTAAACTGCGGAGTTAGTAGAACTTATATTAGTAATTTACAAAAGAGATAATTTTCTTACAATGAACAGGTAGTAAGCATACAAGCTAAACTCAAAAAACGAGTGTATTTATATGTGTTTATGTGGGAGTGTGTGTGTGAATGGGTGTGCAAGGTGAACTCGAATGGGGATGTACCTAACTTCACCGTGATTTCCATGTGCGCTCCCTTTGGACGCAACTGTACGATGGTGCAGAAAAGCGGAACAATTCCTAGCACGTGCAAACCAATGAAACTCTCTCGCTCTATCTTGTTTCTTTTTTCATACTTTCTAACTCCGGGGAAGAACTCTTGAAGAGTTCAGCAATGTAGTTTGGGATGTACGGTAAATGACGATGGTATGAAAACAATACTGCTACAATCATGGAAGGAAGATCCGCCCCATTTATGATCGCGTTAGCTGTCCGCTTGATGGGACGTTTGGCCTTTGGCGTTGGCGTTATCCGTAATTACATTAATTCCATGCTTCTTTTGTGACACTCGGTACCAAGCGCTGATGCCTACCCTCGTGGTAGTCCGTAGTCATTCGCCACGTACATAATGTTTCAATGTGTTTGTTTGTACCAGCAAAAATAGCGATGAAAACGTGACCAGCAAGATGCATGCGCCATCCGAAACCGAAGGCTTACTAAAACTTCTCCTCCAGGGAGATCGAGCTTGCCGTTTCTTCGTTTAGTGACATCTGCTTCCGCTTGATGTCGCTGAGTGTGTTGATGCCTTGCTCCTCAAACAGCTTCCACTGTGAATAGTTGAACTCCATGTAGCGTATGATTTCGGGCATTTCGATAAAACCTGCAACAAATGAAGGACACAGACCAATCAGCAAAACTGCGTTCGCATACGCAAGGCATCTCTGTAACTTACTGTTCCATGCGTCCATCATGTCGTGTATGATGTATTCAATGAAGCCAATCTGGCTCTTGGAGATACTGCAGGTCGTTCGGTCAAACATTGGCATCACGATTGGCAGATTCTTGCGCTTCTCTTCGTCTGTTTGCATGAAGTACTCCTCCGCAATTCGGCGGGCCCACTCGACACAGAACTTGAGCGGACGCGTTGGATTGCTAACGTCCGCACACTTGATCAACATCCGCCGGACCAGTATCTGATTGTCGTCGTTATCCGGTGCTAGCGGTTCCTTCGACTCAACGTCCGTACCAAACACGCTGACAAACTTGGCCAGATGCTCGAAATGTCGTGTCATCTCCGTCGCCAGGATCATATCGACAATGATGGAGCGTGCCAGTTTGTACATGTCCCGGTCCAGGTTCTTGAAGATATTAATCTTGTCGTCGGCTAGAGGGAGGAAGAGAAGAAGCATATTAAGAAAACGAACCGATCGATTTTGTGCCGTAGGTAACTCACCTAGCGTCAGCCGGAACGTGGTCGCCGCATGATGTGACTCCAGCACACAAATGTCGTTGTACAGCAGGGCCAGCGAGCTGTCGGAGTTGCAAAGGAAGGCAGACGAACGGCCCGGATGGTCTATGTCATGGGTTGCGGCGGCAATGAGGGCGGTCGCTTCGTCCATTCGGTCCATTATTTTTAACTCCCGGTTGCTCAGCTGTTGCAGGTAAACTGCCGTCGCCTGAAACATATTGAAACACGTACACGTAATGCATTGGTATCGTTTGACAAGCAAATTGTCTTTGCGTAGTCCTTAGACCACTCATATCCTTCGGTGAATCACTCGTGCAAAGTAACACCAGATATTAGATTTCATCCCAAGATGTGTGATGCTTTTAAAGGCTTTCTCTTTTCTTTGATGAGCACTCATCATGGGTTTCGAGTAATTATTCCTACTTAAGTAGGGTTCACGTACAAAAAAGTATCTCCCGGCAATCTACCGAGCCACTTTCTCATGACGATGCAACCAACATTCAAACGCTGTTTAACGCTGGCTTAAAAACAGCCTCACTCAACAATTGTTATGAACGGTGGCGAGCGGCGAGAGTCGGAAAAAAGGATATTACAAAACCCATCGTGAACAGAAACAAAAGTACCGAGAACAAGAGCAATCGTGGAAATGGATTTGAATGCAAAAAGCGTATGCAGACAAGGGGATCGCCGAAGCAAATCCTCCGACCCCACTCAGATCATCAACACGAAGGGACTGAGTTGGGAAAGCTCGGCGGGGGGATGAGGGGCTCGTTGGGCGAATGGAAGAGGATTAATTTTAATTATTTTCCGCTCACCTGCATCACGTCAGCGGCATGAGTGCTGTTGTGATATGTATTCTCGCTGTGGTAGTGCTTCTCCATCTCAATGAGCCACAGCTTGAACGTCATCTCGTCACAGTTGAACGTAGCGTACACATCAAACCGCCGGAACAATTCTAATCCTACAATGGTGAGAAGAAGATGGAAGCGTGAAGGCAAAGGGTTAGCAAACGGACAAAATGAGCCGGCGACATTCGAGTGAGATGTTAGCGTTGTCGCTTACCTAAACACACTAATGGACGTTTCTCGGTAAGTTCCTCTAGCTTAAATATTTCAAAGTCCCAATCCAGGGCCGTCTGTAGCAGGTCGGACAGTTCTGAAGATTCTTTGGTTTTGTTGAAAACGATGCTCCCTGTAGATGGTCGGCCACCGCCGCGTATGATGGAGTCGTTCGAGCTGCGCCTGGACGACAGGATGTTCGTTGGTCCTTGCTGTCAGTGCGATACAAAGGGTAAATTAGACAAACCGCGCTTGGGATCCAGTTTTTTTTCTCTACATTCTACGCGACACTCACCGTGAGCAGGGCCCCTATCAGATCGGTGGCAACCGGGTCCTCCGTACGGATTTCCTTCATCTGCGGACTGTACAGACCCTCCCGCTTGAGGAACTCCATCACCCGGTCCAACAGCTTGGCTTCTTCGAGCGAGCAGTTTTCCTGAACCTGTGCCAGCAGGCTCAGTACTTTGGTGATCGGTGCTTCAAGCGGCAGCGAGGACAACTTCGCCAGGCTGGTCCGCCGTAGCCCATCCGACGCGATAGACCGTACATCGAAGCTACCCCGCCGAATCGAGTGCAGTGAACCGCGCGGTACCTCCTTACCTTGCGGTAACGTCTGCAGTGCCTCTCCGATTGCGTTCGATGACACGAGTGCACTGGATGATGATTCTAGGATTAAAACTAAGTGTGTGGGATTCCTGGAAGGAGTTAATCCATAAGAAAATGGAAAGAAGTGAAAGGAATGCAAAACATGTAGCGGACAAATGAGCAGCTCTGCTAATTGCTTTAATAAGAAAGTATGTAATGCGAATTGCATAGTTTTAGGAGCTCTAACGCATTGTGAGTGTGTGAGCTGCTTTATTGATTACTTGTAAGCGGTTTATTTATATCAGAACGAAATCGACAGCAGGGAGAGGAGACTATCGTGTCGATCTGACCAAACTCACCTTCCGATGCACGAGACAGGTACGGCACGAACATGGATTTGTGATGATTCTTGGGACTTTCTCCGTGTGGTAAGGTAACCGTCGTAGTCCTTATATCTACTGGTATGAGATAATATATTACTAATATCGGCCGTTACCAAGTCGTTCAGAGATCTGCCAACGATTTCATCCTGGTGGGTACAGCGAAAGCGAGACACGGTTAAGGATTAATGTGTTTGAGCAGAACTCAAGAGAGCTCAACCCACTGAAGGGGGTTCCATATTTACCAGCTTCATATTCAGCACACGTTCGCTAGCTCGGTTCGCATACTGTGCCCGGAGCGTATCGTCGGTAATGATGACCGCTTCTCTCGATCGATGAAGCGCCGTGTACAGTGCCTGGGAAAAGCAAATAATTTCATTTATCAAGATGTGTGCTGGTTGCTCGATGACAGTTTAAGGGAGTTTAAGAGATGTGAGAAATTGCACTAATTGCTGTAAAATTGTGGACCATGTTTAAGGAAATGAGGAATACTTCATCACCTCCAGAGGACGACTATTGACAGGGTTTATTGAAGCGTCTGAGACGCATGGCCGAACACATATATTGCATTAAATATTTAAAGAACGATTTATCGTTGGTAGCATCAGTATCGTAACGCCTCGTCCAACTGTGAGAAGTTAATTGTATTTTCTATAAATTGAATTACATTTATGCACCTCCCATCTGATTTCCAGCGGTGCATTCGAGTATCCACTCGCTTGATATGCTACATGTGAAGCCTTTCGAGTAAACACTCACTCCATCTCACCTTCCGCCCCTATTCGGGGTAGTTTGAACTATCCGTTTAAAACCATGCGGCTGATGACATGATTCAATTTATTCACCTGCCGGCATTCGATAAATCACAGATACTCTCGCATGGCAGGAAAATGGCAGGAAGCGCGTATGTGTGTTTGAACCGGACTAGTACGCTGTCTGACACAATGTGACAGACAACATGACGTTACCATAAATCTTACTCTAGTTTCACCGGCCATTTGAACCAGGGGCTATGTATATATGATCGGTGTAGCGGAATAAACAAGTGCCTCGGCATGAAGACCTCAACCTTGCCCGCAAGCAAACACTGTGGTCAGGTTACCGGAATCTCCGAGGACATTGAACGGTGAAGCAATTCTCTTCCTAAACGCTTCCCAAGCGTGTGAGGCTTGAAGAAGATTAATAAAACGATTGCTATGCATCGCACACCACGGTACAGCAACAGCTGAACCGCCGGAAGGGCCGGAAGGATTGCGATAGTAAAATACGATTGATTGAGCTAATGGAGGTTGATGCAAATACGGTTGCAAATCGAATGCAATCGGATTATCTGATTCATCGAAATAGGTCGTGTGAACTTTATTTCGCAAATACACGTACCACCCAATGGTACTAATGGATACGTGGTACGGATTTTAATTTGAGTCCTTTTTCTGTTTGAACGCGATCTTACTTAAACAGTTTGTTTATCGACTCGAGTTCCGACCACAGATCTATTTGTGTTATAAATTAATTTATGAATATTGCTTCCAAACACCATTACGGCTAAATGCTGTAGCATTAGCGAAAGCACGTTCTATCGTTAAAAGCAACATTTAAAAATGTCTCCCACAGTGTGGCACGATGAATTGGAAAGGTGGACGAACGTGGTGCAGGAGAAATATCCCGAACGATAGCCATTTGCTCCGTTGGATCAACGTAGCGATATGAGTGGCACATAAACAACGATAAACCACCCATGCTACGGACGTCCGATAGAGCCTGGGCCTCGTTGTGGTTGAACGGTAACGATGATGATGGCATGATGACATTGCCAGAAAGCAAAATTGACCCAAACCGGGGCACGGCGCACGAGGACAATGGGAACACGGCATAAGCTGAACATGGGATTAAAACCTACCTGTTGAGTCGATATCACATTCTGCGGTCGGACGAGCGAGTGCTGGATTTGCCGCAGCTCCGACGAACAAATCGATACATGTGGAGACTCGATAATGCACTGCAATAGAGGGGAAAACAGAGCTCAGCATTATTAAGCGGCACCATTAAGCTGAAGTAATCGACTGCGGTTCAACGATGGTGCGACGGTGCACCGGAGTCCTTCAGCCTGTGCTATTGTTAGGATTTACTGCGCCATGCTGGAGACAGAGGCTGCTTTCGCGACATCCAGAACCATCTACGCGACACTGTGACCAGTGTGAGTGAAGTTAATAACGATAGTCGCCGAATGGTGTTGTGCCCGGCCCATCACGTCAACGTGGATGGATATGGTAAATTGAATGTCAAACGCCAATTGGATAATTGTGAGTCGCTTCATCTAGCAACGTCAATTTGCCACATTCTTTCCCACCGAGACAGGACCAATAACGTGAGAAGAGAACGGTTTGGGAGGGAGTGGGAGGAAGAGTAATTTTCCAGCAAATGAAGGAAAGTGTGACAAAGTGTGTAGTGTGTCCAGTGTGTGGTTGGTGTAAGGATCTATTGAAACTAATCTAACTGGAGCGTTGAGTGAGTTGGGATAAATGGATTGACGTCAATTGCTTTGGTGTCAATCAAGCGCAGGAATGTGCAGGAGAAACTTTCCCTTCGGTAGTGTATTGTTGATTGGTTCTTGTTGTTTGATATTAGTTTCATGGTAGCAGGAAGCGTTTTCAGAGCTTTCGAACTAGCTTTAATGACGACACATTGTGCAGATGGTTCTGGATAAGGCAAAAAGCAAATTATTGGAATATTTTAATCTGTACATTAACTTACCCTGTTATAGCCAACATCCAACAGAGAAATCACAGCCGTATCATCCTTTTCAAACACACTGTCATGGGAAGAGAAGAACACGAGAAAGATGAAATCAGTATTAGGGTGTACGCTTAACGCTTAACAAATTGTCCTTTTGCCACTGCATGTTTCACCACTCGAAACTGATCTGGACCCGTAAGCGGATCCAATTTTCTGTGATTGAAATTGTCT
Source organism: Anopheles culicifacies (assembly GCA_000473375.1). Taxonomy (NCBI): domain Eukaryota; kingdom Metazoa; phylum Arthropoda; class Insecta; order Diptera; family Culicidae; genus Anopheles; species Anopheles culicifacies. The sequence continues at coordinate 62,290 of KI422550.1, read as the reverse complement.
CCCCAAAGTATCCATTTCGGTGAATACGGTGTAGGTATAAGAGAGAGTGAGAGTGAATAAAAAAATAGTCCAACTGGACATTGCCGTCCCCGTGTGGGATGGACAATCAATGTGAAACCTCGGATAAAATCCACCCGGCAAGAACATGGTCACGAATCCATTTATTACCCATCGGCACCTGTTATTCGCAGCACGTTCTACAAGTCTTTGAATTGCTCTACTGACACCTACCTAAGTGCCTATTGAATTTGCCATAGTTTGTGAAATTCATCGTTTTTTTTGCGTAATCTACATGACGGATGTCAGATGCTGTGATTGGAAAGATTTACAGTTTCACAGTTCGGGTATTCCAACCATTTTCTTATGGAAAAGGTATGAACTCAGCGAGCGAGTTCAATCGGTTTTGGAAACGACCATAATGGAGTTACTGTATTGAGTTGAACCATACTAATGGCCGCGCTCAACGAAAGCCATCTGCCGTTGGCATAATAGTTAGCAGCATCACAAAAGCCCTGGTATCGATGCTTACCTCTTTTTCACTACCGCAACCATTGTTGTGTGTTGGCTACCCTTCGAATTCCGAATTGACCTGTAAATGTGTGGAAAATGAATTTTGTTAATACCTTTTAGCATGGTTTACCAACGGAGCGGGGTGGTTGTGCATAATAGACGAGCTGATGAGATTTTGCCAAGGGGAATGAGACATTATGGAAAACCGTGTAGCTATAATCATAATGGCTCTACTCGGTCAATCGTTTTTACAATTTTCCCCAAGCACTTTTTTCATTCATCCCCTGCTCGATGCACGACGCGTTTGACAGCACTGGAAACCGTCAACCGTGTACAGCGGCTGTGTAATGCGTATAGTCTACATTTCGGCGCTCACCTGCCAAGCGCCTCCGCTTCCATCGTACGCGGGTATCGCGCATCCACGATGATGATGTGATGCCCGCCCGAGCTGGGATTTTGGAAAGCTTCAATGGCGCTTTCGGCTGACTTGACGAACGTCGGCTCCAGGCTGAGACGATGGCTGGCATTGACCAGGGCGTCGAACACGGGATCATTCTTGCAGAAGGCAATCAAAATCTGAAAAATAGGGCGAATGGATCAGGAAAATGATGGCGCATTGTTTGTGAAGCTATCGAGGGTTGTTCCGTACGTTACACAGGGGGCTTTAGCCATCGAGCGTACCAGGCGCATTACCTTAATCACAGGATTCGGTGGTAGCAGGTTGGGAAACTTCAGATCCGATACTAATCTCTGGAAATGGGGTAATAAAGAAGAGTAGCACAATTAGACCTCTATCGGCACTATGTTTGTTTGGGCGTGTTGAGATTTTGCTGTAAAGTAAAGTGTGTAACCTTTGTTCTAGTAATGCGGATATGACCTAGCTAATAAAACAACTCCCGCAACAAATCCACAGATCTACCCCGGGAACGTGGAATTATACCTCAATAAACTGAACCTCCTCTTCCGACAGACTTGGTAGCACTTCATCTTCTACATCTAGAAGAAAAGAGCAAACCGACCGGCGAATATCTTGGTAATCCAGGGAAACAAACAAAACTCGCTATAATCCGTAATGCTGCACAAATAACAACCTTCCTTCAAGCCGTGTCCGGCAACTACATCGGCTAATTGGTGCTGCTGCTTCTCATCGGACTGTTCCGGTCGGTCCTGCTGTTTGCTGGGGCCCGGCTTCGGTTCGTCCACGGCGAACATCACCACATCTCGTGGGGAGTTATCTCGCGGTTCCAGCTCACCGTACTCGTAAAAGTGTACATCGTAGTTGGCCAGTATATGCTGACGGTACGCAGGGTCGATGGATTCGGCCGGCAGACTTCGAAATGCAGCAAACCGACGCCATTCGCGAGCACTCAACTGACGGATTAAAACCTTTGATATATCCATTTCTGTGCAAGTTGCCGTAAAGTCACTGGGCGTGTGGTAAGCACGATAATTGATTTTCAAACACTTAAACAAGAACGACTTTGAGAGGAGATGCATTAGATTTTCAAAACACACCGCGGGCTACTACGACCGATATCATGTTTTAGTTGACGATATCGGCAAAGAAATGAGGCATTTCAGGTGGATTTTAATAGTTCCGTCCCGTGAATGTGGACAATTCGTTTTTTTGTGTAAGTTACTGTTGATTCTCGAATGTTCTACTGCACCTTACTTACTGTCATTGGCTCCGTGAAAGGTGCTTCTTCCATAATGTCGGGAAACCGGAACACCTTCAACCCGTTCGATCGTCGCCCGTATGACCTAGGCCGAAAAATAGGGGCCGAGTTGGTTCTATAGTACACCTTCTGTTCACATCCGTTATCTGGTGACACAGCCCGTGAATTCATCATTTTACAAGACAGACACAGCGAGAATGGTTGAATGACAAAAGAAAGCAAAAAAAAAAAAACGTGTAGAATAAAGTGAAACGGACGTAAATTGGACCGTAGAATCCATTTTGAAGGATGGAAGAAACGGACTACCATACCACTGCTCTGTACGTGCTGGTTACGCTCCAACGGAAGCGACCGCCGGGACTCAGGTGAATTGATAAGCTCCGTCGTTAGTTTCGGACCGGTAATAAGCGAATCTCCATTGTCCAGCTTCTTCACCCTTTCGTCCATCAACAATAGGTCCGTATCTAGGGTACCGTTTCGCTTCTCCTCCGCGCTGATGGCGTGTTGGATGGCGGCGGACGACACTTTTCTCGTAACCTTTCGCTCATCAACTGACTGCGGAGGATAGCCGGTGGAGGATGGTGTCCCTATCAGACTGTACCGCCGGGCCGGACGGGTTCGTTCGGCCTGAGGCATCGATTCTAGCTGCTTCACTGTTAGCACGGTTGGCGTCGGCTTATACAGTGACTCCATGCTCTTGCTCTGGTACTTGCGAAAAAAGGATTTCATCTTGAAGCATCCGTTGACGGCTTCGGAGTCGTCTTTCATAACCCTTCACCAATGGTCGGAATGGAATAGGCAAACACAGTAGCGGGGAAAATACGCACCGAACGGCAGAAGCACTGTTAGCATTTCCAATTATTTTGTAACGTCCATATTTGCCAACACTCGAGTAGGTTGATTGTATGTTGGCCGGAAACTTCGTTTTGAGACTCGTTTTTGTCGTCACTTTCCAATACTAACACTTGTGGCAAACGCCTTTACGCACTTGGATTGATCTATTTAGTTCCGAAACTAGAAAGGCAGAGTTTAGGAATACCAATTCACATTAAGAAAACCAACACTCCACACTATTGAGGCGTACCACGAGCGAAGTACGCCAACGCTATAGTCACGTAAGAATGTTATGTGGGTAAAAATGCATAAAATAGTCACAGTTTGATTGTTTGTTTCAGAAGCAATTCAAATCGCCTCGTAACACCGGTATCTGTACCTGTTATCACTGCATTACGATCAATGTGAAATTGAAGCATTCCATCCACCCCTAACACACACACACACACACACACACACACACACACGTGTGTGCATGTGTGTGAAGTAAAGCGCTTTGATTTATGTATGCAGTATCTCACCATTCGAATCTTTCGGGTCGACCGGGTGTTTGCAAGTACGGGCGCGTTTGGCCGATGAGCGCAAGTATGCCCGGTACAACAACAAAGTGAAGCATGTTTTCTAGATTTCCCAGGTGTACGATGTTCATCATGTCCGCCACTGCAACGAATCCCTTGTCCAGTTGCGTTCATTAACATTCGTTCGCCCAGGCGCCATTCGTTCGTTATCATCGCTGCCAGAATGCAAATTCATTCGGGAACAATGAAGTCGTCCCTTTCGAAAGTATCGCCCAGTTCAGTGCGGTTGATGGATTGCCTCTAATCAGTGGTTGTAATTGGTCAAATTTGCACTTTTTTGCAGTCGGTTTCCGTTTGCAGGTGAATCAGCGTTTGTACGGCGGTGGCTTAACAGAACGGCTTCGCGTACGATTAAAGACATCGTTTAAGTTCAGTACGATGATGTACGCTTATTGGCCGGATTCATAGTAGCCATCATCGGGAACGGGGATTCAACTAATCCACAAACGGTTCTGTTATTGGCAATTATATTGGAGTATTTTTAGATTTCTCACTGCAACCCACTTCAGCGGATGGATGCAGACGGCTCCGTACGAAATGCTCGATACTTGCCACTTGTAGCGGATTAACTTCAACAGTAGAATATCGCGGGGGGAAAAACATGGCCTCGTGTAGTATGCGATGGAAAAGACAAGCTTACGCACGAGTAACGAACTCGTTACTGGTACCTGTAGCGAACACTTGAAGATAATGATTATCTGTATTTTTCCGTGACCAATGGAGCAATGTTTGGAGCATCGGTGTTCATCGCTTTATGGATTACTTTTCGAAAAAGGAAGAATATATATTTCATTCAAAATAGAAGTGACAAACATCTACGTGCAGGAAATACAGGAAAAAACTTAAGATTTTTATAGCACAGCTCAGAAAAACAAATCCTCCGCAGCAAATTAGTACCCATGCCGACCCGAGCTCAAGTGGATCGTAATGTCGGCAAATCAAGAAATGCAAAGCTCGATGCAATTGCTTCACTTTCTATCTCTTCACACCGGTGAAGGTATCTTACGGTGCGAGGGAAGTTGTTGTTTTTATTTAAAAGAAAGATTAATCGAATGCACGCCATAGTTATGGTCATAGATGAGGAATGGCTTAGCAGTAACTCTACTAAATGGGCTTCTTTTTGTAATGAAATTGTGGTCTTTCGCAGACTCGATCTGGGCACCACCGTAGGAGAATATTTTTAATTTAAATTTCATTTACACATTCTATGGGTTCTGGTTTGCTCGAACCATTGGGAAAGGGAATGGATAAATATGCCATAAAAGGACCTGCTTTTCCCTGCTGGTGCTAGCCAATTACTATTCCTTATCGTTGCTTTACACTGCACGGTTTTCCATCTTCAGAACCATAACAACAGGTATTGCGCACCGTATGAAAGGATAAAAACTTCCTCCATCGCACAGGTAACTACAATCCGCAGGTGAAATAACTGGACGGCGATAGATTTAATTACACCTCGCTGGTCTAATTTAAGTCCCACCAGCTCACAAACGGTTGTTGGTACGGACCAAGCACCGACGTGGATTGATTTATGAGCATTCACAAGTCTGGAATGCTCCGGCAACCCGGTGGTTTGTGGAGGAAAAAAGGACGATAGTAAATTACACGCTTCTTGACGTGGAAATTGAACTGAACGTTGGGCTAGTGGACGCCGCTTCAAATAACGGACAGTCTAATGCTAACACTTGGCGAACTACAATTGATACTGCAACAGGTCTTTCCCACATAAACCGCACACTGCACGCTGTTACGAGTGTCACCCATTTCAGGAAGAATTTGACACATTTTCCATCACTGAAGTCATCGTATCGTAAAGGACACTTTGGAAGGATCGCCCACAATATCGCCCCGAATGCACACTCGTTTGCTATTTGATTCTCACTTTCACAGAGCAGCTTCCTTAACCAGCTCCACTTAACGACTGATTGTGAACAGTGGGTATTACCGTGGCGGAGGCTTCGGCTCCCACAGAACAACATCTTTAATTGGTCCTCTCGAAGACGGCTCGATTGTCGACGCGCATTATCAGGTGGCCGATTTTCATCGAGTTGTCTACAAAGACGTCAGCCTGCTGGAGAGCTTTCCGTGGTGGCTTTGGCTGGAAACATGGAACACGGGTAGTAGGACGCGTCATTCACGAATCGAACCCGGGGCAGACACATCTTCATTCACGGTCAGATGACGAGGAAGACACTGTCGCGATCGATGGCGATAGTTGACCGTTATCGGGACAGTTGCTTGGCTTGGATTGTCAAAACAGAAGACGATTGTTGGGCCAGAAGAAACTCGATTGCTTTAGCGATAAGATAAGTGCTGGGCGTGTTGACTTGTCCATGGTCGTACTGCGCTACGCACGGTTCAGGGAAGCCAAGGAACTTGCCGTGCCGGTCAAAAGACAGCAGGTTGTTGAATGTAGCTCAAAGTCATAAAGTTGATGACGTTTTCGATAGAAAAACCGTTTCGATGACGTGAGTCTCGGACGGAGTACGATATAATGTGTGTTCTATGTATTAAAGTGCAATCTTCAGATTAGTTACCAAAAAGTATACATCCGCTGCAAGAATTCAACATCTCAGCCATGAGCAGCCACTGAGCAGATGCGGAAAGCATTCCAAACGCGCACGTTATTTATCGCACACCATCATCCTCTGCTCGTCTTCCACCACAGCCCGTACTCTGACTCATATAACATCGTTCATGAGATCACTTGACACTTATTAAAAACGGAGAATATGCATCGGGGTGCGTACAAGCCGGACGTGCTGCGTGCGTGCGAAGTAGACACACATTATCAGATAACACTTGGGCCGATAAGAGCAAACCACCACCCCCTAATCAAACCCGGCACTAGATGGGCACACTCGAGACTAGGCGAAGTGGCATATCGATTTTCATCGATTTGGAAGATATTCCGAAAACTTTACCAACGAACGCTGCACAGCCAGTAATCGTTCGCCGTACAATATCGAAACGAGGCGCAAAGTGAAGGCAATATGCTCGATAGTAATTTATTGTCGTAATATTAAACCCCTGGCTATTCCAAGGGCAATTCATTAAAGATATGTATCATAGTGGTGCAAGTGGAATAGAGCGACTCCACACTCTCTCATGCCGTGCTCCCGTTCTTCAAAGTACGACCGGCGCACAACAGCATTGGCGTACTCCATTAGCGTAAACTGCAATTTCTAAGCATTTCTTGATCATTATCGAAAGGGGATGTGAAAACAAAACAACGTAAAGCATTGAACAATCGCTTGATCAGACGTCGATAGGATGATTTAGAACGAACTCCATGACGTTTTGTTTGGTTATGTGCTAATTATCGAGTCCCGTAATAAGTAGTAGACCTAATGAGAGGCTTCTCATGCGTAAAACAATCCAAGAGATTACTTAACATCGTATTGATAATTACACGTAGGAAGATAGGTCATATCCACATTACTAGCTTGGTTTGGCATCAAAATTTTGTTTTCCAAATTTGGACCTACACTACTTACCGGGCACGAATCGAGAGGCTCCTCTTCCGGAGTTAGTGCCAGCGATGACTTCCGATGACCGTACCGTCCCGAGCTGCTCGAGGTACCACCTGTAGCAAAAACAAAAACCCGTCCACGATTAGAAAGAAAATGATAATAATATTTCAGTTTAAAGCAGTTTGTTAAACGAAACGAAAGTAAAGGAAAAACATTTAAAAAAACGGGAGGTGGTGATTTTCTACTAATAAGCGAAAGATTCATGGCCGTCATCTCTCTAGAGGTCGATTCCCAGCACCGCATGATCCGATGTCATAACGGAAGTGCAGAATCTATCTTTTATTTACCTTCTCTTTTGCTTTCTTTCTATTTGGTAGTGCTTTGCTTTTCCTATTACTTTCCAGCATTTGTGACGGAGGAGGGAAATGAAGCAAATAAATCCGTGAAGTTCGTCAAGTTCAAGCACCCGCGATCGCTTGGTGGAAGATTTGCCGCGTGCGATCACAATCCCATCACGCAATCGCCCCTTGAAGATGAAGATCAAATCGGATCCATCATCCGTCAGGTTGCAAAGTGATGCAAACCGGCCCCGGCACCCTCCACCGTTCGCCAAATAATTGGTCCGCTTGGTGCGTGCGATCTGCATCCGAATCGCTTCCAAAACAACGAACGAATCGGCACAAGCGAAACGCAAGAAGAGAGCTTTTTTCCCGTTGCTTAATTTTGATGGCTTGATAGCGTTGAGTTTTCCCACTCCCCAATCATCCCCCCCCCCCACCCTTTTCACAGTACATACTTTCGCTTTCGATAGGCTCAATTAATGAGCCGGATGAGAACCGCTTCAAATCATGGCCGGTGGTGCGGGGCGGCAAACAAAAACCTTCGGAGCTCGGCAACGAAAGCTTGATGGATGATGCGTTTCGGTGTGGTGATGGGAAGGGGATGAGGAAGAGATTATCAAATCACTCTTGGTCAGCACTTCACAGAAGAAGATCGACCGGACAGGAAATGACCCATCATCGCGAAATGCAAAATCGATCAGAGACGTACGTTTGGAAGAGTGATGCGTACTTCGGCGGAGCTTTTTGCGCTACTGGATATTTTTGGTTCCGTTTTGTAGTGGATTTTCGATGATGGCTGGCAGTAAGATAATGGAAACGGGAGTCATAAAGGGGGGGATTAATTTGTCATAACAATTTATTTATGTTTAATATGAAACCTCGTGAATAGTAATTTAAATATGATCATTTCATAAAAAAGTAGTCTTATACCATTTTTGAGGATAACCTTTACGCAGTTCAGTAAATGGAAAAAGTGCCTCGCCATCACCCCTTTTTGATCGACAAACATTACGAAATGCAATTATTTCTAGTTGCCACATCAGTTCACTGGTTGGAAAATAAACTTTTTCCTCACCGGTGCACACACACAGACCGTTCGCGATGACCCTGGTAATGAAACTTTCCTTCTGGTTGTGTTTGGAACGATGGAAAAAACCCCATTAGTGTCCTGAACGGTTCAAAGAACGGGTCGAAATCGAAATGAAAATAAAAGTGCTACAACCGTTGCAAGCACATCGACATCGGCTCTTTCGCTCCCGCTCTTCTCATGCTGGGCGCGTTGGAGGTTGGAAAATGGCAAACATTGCACAAACACAATTTGCTGCAACTGGGCACTCGGCACAAGGGAAACCTTTAATTGAGACAACGGTTGGGTACGGTTCCACTTTTCTCGCTCGGTAGTAAATTATTTTCCCAGCATGTGGTGTCCTTGCCGGTTTGCACGTATGATGCACCGGCACACAGGAACAGGACGCGTGCACTGGAGTACGTTCTTGGCTGTGGGGCAAAATCAATCATTTATCATTAAGATAAATCACAAGAGTTCATACGAAAATGGAACGATCGGTTTGTGGTTCCCCGGGTGCAGATCCTTTCACGTGTAGGGGGTTTGTGTTTTTTTTTGTGTGATACATTTGTGCACGTACAGAACAATTGATGAGAAATGTTGGTCGGTGTGCAGCGTGGGTTGGAAAATGGTTGCATGAAAATTATTACAACTTTAGCGAAAACTTTTTTTTTTCAGAAGCAAAGAGAATATAAAGGGGATGAACCATATAGGACGATGAAGAAGTAAGCAAATCCTTAGCACAGCATTTAGACTGTTTAATTAACTTTTACTTGATTCGTCCTGATTGGTTTCAAGATGAAAGACATCACGTGTAAAACGTGTAGGAGATAAATACACCATTTTGCAAAACTGGCGCTTTGACAACTCAATCAACCGGAACATCAAAGCATCACTTCAAATAAAGGAATTTTCTTATATTTCTTATCATTTAAACGCTTCGCGGGGATTATAAACTTTTAGCCTTTTATATGCTTAGTTGTTGATATTTAATTTTCTTCATAAAGATATTCGAATGGTCATGCATGAGTAATATTGTGAAACAATAATTTCCTTTGAAAATAAAAGTAGGACACACGATTGAAAGAGCTGATACACGTTAATGAATATTTATTTCATTTTCTGATAAATTGGTATCGATTATATTAATATTGGTTTGCAAATGTAGCAGATAAGCGGATGCTCAGATCCACTCTAACTGGACCACTCCCGCCCGTATCAACCGGAAGGAGAAATCACATCACCAAATGTCGTCAATCTTCAAAAAATGCCACCAATGCGCCAAATCCGCAAACGGGAGAAAGTTTGCATATTTTTTAAATCTGTGACAATCTTGTGAACATCTTCTCCCACAACGGCTAGGGGAGCGTCCGAAGTATCAAGAAGACGATGGAAAAAATAACCATCCGCGTACAAACCATGTTTTTATGTTTAGCTTGTTTTAGCCCCAAAACCAGCAGCCCAGCTTTGACAGCCTTTTGGGGCGCAATTTACTTAACCTGTTTGGCACCTGCTCACCGGTCCGCGGCTGTACGTGTGCTGTACGGGTTTAACATTGTCCAACAAGTGGCGGCGAAATGTGTGAGATTTCGGTTGTCAAAAGATCCGCAGGAACGATAGGTAGGTAGCCGTGGGCACTTTCTTTCTCGCGATCGCATGACGGCATATATTGTTTGCTTTGTCGTTTCATCGCTAGAGAAATGCTTTCCAGCAGCCGGCCCGGTCACAGCGTAGTCTCGTACCACGTACGCATGCAATTATGATGGCGCATAGAAGGAAAATAATATGTACGCAAACGGTGGAAATGTTGCGTGCCTTCGTGCATAATCGCACAATGCGACTCGATTGATGCCACCAAGCGGCATGGGTTCATTCTTCGAATGCCACATGCAAGCGCACGGGAAGGCAATGAACTGTTGCTTTGCGGGAGAATTTCGGGAGAAAAAGATATCTTCCATCCCACCCTCAAACAACCTTCCATAATTTGTGATCAGAGTACCGAAATCATTCCGACAGCACTTTCCCGTTGAGTAATAGAGTTATTGCATGTGGCCAAACGAATTTATGCACGCTCCCGTTCGTCGTCGGGGAGTTTCTGTTTGCTTTAAGCTTAAACTGTCTCAGAAGTGGACGTCCGGTTTCGATGGGGGAAGGTTTTTAAGGAGACGCCACTCAGATGGGTTCAGATGCGATGGAAGCAGAGGTCCAGAGGGTACAAAAGCAATAAGTCATAAGTCATAAACGGTTCCACTTGATGTCTGTGCCATTGGCCGTTGGAGTATGTGAGGTATCAATGTGTCCATTTCGGCGTACAATGGTGTAAATTAGGTTGGCCGGAGGTTTTGGTATGCGGCGAAGGTAAAACCCTAAAATTTCTCGTCTACATTGACGCAATGAAAGCGAAAGTAGTTTCAATGGAAATATTACTTAAACTATCTCTATTAAGCTGGATCTCATTATGGCTTGATTTATAGTTCAATTTATAAACCTTTGCTAACATATTGTGCTATTTAAATTGATTGTTTAACTTAAGTTTCCTTTTTTGAAATTGATGTTTAGATAAAACATAATTATAATATGAAATATAATTTTATAATAACACCACACAAACTGTGTCAGATAAAACAACAATTTTATCCAAAGCTCACGCTACCGATTTGGAAAGGTAACAAATAGCTTTAGATTGTACAAACGACCCCGAAAAAATTAAGCGATCAACCCATATCGGAACTTCCTAATATGTTGCTATTAATTCCCAATCATTCATCCACTTTCGCTGCCACGCCGCTGTGCTGATAATAATAAAAGGAAAAGTGCCGTACCCCATGAACCTGTTCTGCGTGACGATTCCGCTAACCCGCGATCGAACATCTTCCAAAACGGTGTTCGAGCGACTACTTACAAGAATCCGGAATTGAACGAGAAATTCCACCACGAGCGATCGGTTTTATTGAACAGCCGTTCGTTGTCCACTACCCGAGTGGACCATTGAGCTCATCGAACGCTTCTGTAACCGTGGCGTGCCGTTTCGTTTTCCAATTCTTTAGTAACACCGTAAAATACGTTCTCGCTATCTTAATTCTTGCAGACGAAGCGATGCATTGTACGGATGCGATGCTTAACTGCCCGATCAAGCTGCCCCCACATTTTTATGACCTACAGATGAAATTAAGCTGCCCAATGTCTCCCCCGAAAGGAATGAACCGTTGGAAACCGTCGTGCGACGGTGTTCAATAAACCCGTTCCCTGTGCATCTCGGGGCGATGGAAATTGGAATGTTCTGTTCGTACGGTTCGCGTTATCTCACATGTGACATCGGAACAGCCGGGGGTGATTGTAGGCGAAGGCGAACGATTGTTTGATTTATCCAAACGAGCAGACAGCACACTCAAAGGTCGATTGGAGTGGAGCTTAGTTTTTGCTCGTAAATTCCACACGGAACGGTTTGTGCTAGAATTGTAAAGGGAATGCGTAGGGTCGTTCTCGTCGGTTCGTTACGGGTCAAGAAGATCGTACAATTTTATTCGGCAAACGCTAATTGGAGAATGGAGAAATTGGTTGTATTCTTTAATTGCATAATAACTTGTGGGATTTTCGGTGGAAAGGAGGGAAACAAAACATTGAATGCTTTTAATAATATTAATCACAGAAACACGAAATTACAGTAAAGTTTATGCAAAACAAAGAAAAAGTACAAAATAAGAAAAAAATATGCAAATAAAATCGAATGGATAACAAAACCACCAATTATGGAGCAAAATTAACTTCCAAAGTAAATAATGAACATGACAATTAGCCTAAGTGAAACTCGACGATCATCGCAAATTAAAGCCCTGCATGGCATGATGATCAGTGTACAGTTTGCCGGTGTGAAACCAAAGCTCTCCGTCGCACCGCTTGAATGCAACAATATCGTTAAAGTAATGATGAAAAATGTTAGCAAGTATAAACCCTCATTGCGAGAAATCATCTCCTTCGCTCCACAGTGAAGAATCGGTCTCACCTAACGCAGATGGGCCTTCTCACCATCATCGTTCAAGGGGAAAACTGAGGGCGCAGGTTAGGGCGAAAGACGAGCAGCCACCTCCACAGCATTGTGGGTGAAAAATTGTACGGATCGTTAGAAAATTCTCACAACTAAATCACATTGCCGCGCGCGCGTGTGGCACTTTCCAGGCAGAAAGCTTTGACACTGCCCGCATCTGAGCGCACAACGGATGATGGGATGAGAAGGGACAGCATAACTACGTCAACTATGGGATCTCATCATTTTCAGCACCTTCGCGCGGTGAAAGGGCGCGAGAAGCGAAACTGTCGAAGAATGCATCCCGCGCGGCTCGGGTCGGGTGAAAATGAAAGCAAACAGCACACACGCCCAAGTGGGCGAGGGCAAATATTATCAAAGCAGAGCGCACATATAACACGAGATAATGCGATCACACGCGGGTGTGTATCGTGTTTGTGTGATGATGTTTTCGCATTACCTTTTCCTCTCACTGCTTTCGATCTCCACCGCTCAGTCAATGAACTTCGGCATCATAGCATCTATTGCATCGTTTGGTGGGAGTGCACCAGAGTATGCTGTAGCCCGGTCGCTGATAATGTTTCCATCTCGAAGACGGCTACGATTCGGTGCACCAGTTCCGAATGCAGCCCGATTGCATTGGCCACTGCAGTTTTGCTTCCCCCATTTCACTTTCCTGTGAAGAGGTGTGCCAAAAACTCGTTCGTGTACTCCCCGGGCCTTGGTTGACGGCACAAAACGGATCTAAACGAAACGAGTCGATAGTGCGCGAATGGCAATAACGCATTGGCGGATGTGATCTGATCTTGTTCAGAAGCACGAGAAATAATTCGTTTTTCCTTTTGCTTCGTGTTTGGGTTGCAGCTGACAGTGTCATTCCCGTACCGCGGTTTGCTCATTAGCGATTCCGATGCAAATCCGGGCTCATGCTGCGATTTACACTCCATGCACTAGAAAGGGTGCATATGACTTTATGTGACGCTAAGATTGACGGCAGTGGCTTTAGAGTGTACGATTAAAAATGATTAAAATAAAAAATCGTTTCCAATTCTTCTTAACCTACTCAACTACCATTTAAACGCACGAGTTCCCTGTAGTGTACTTAAAAATTAAAATCAGTTCCACATTAGCATCAACAGTCCATCCCCTAAGTTCCACCCTTCATCCACGAGCAGTAAGGTGTCAAATCGAGTATAAACTAATCGATAGCGGAAGGCACATTGCGATCGAGCAGCTGTAGGTGGATGGTTAACTGGTTCTCATCATACCTAAGCTCGCTTACTCTAAGCCACTTCCGTTAGCAGTGGAACACCAACAGTAACATGTTTTTTCTTTCTTTTGGACCATAAACAACCCTTGTTTTACTGTGTCTCGCCTCTCTTTCGTATGATGTGCCAGTTGAACTGGTGGTTAAGCAGCTTCATTAGTGTATCGATCGTTGGTTGCAATTGGCGAGCGAAAAAAATAGAAATGAAATAAGTTCGCGCTGCTCTCCGTGCAGTAATCGTAGAGAAACGATACCAAGCTGTATGCGATACATATCACGAGCATTAGCTGTGTCATTCCATGTGACGTTGCTAACGATCGTGATCTCGTTTAAATTGCTCAATGTAAAGAAACGGTTTGAAAGAAGCGGTTTGTGTAGTGGAGTGTATTTAAATTAATGTTTTAATGTTTTTTGTGTTGTGACTGATGCCGTCAAGATATGTAAATCAACGACACAGATAGAGCCGGCATCATTACACGCATAGAGCAATGCCTATTAAAAGTTGTAATCCTATTATTTTGTTGGATAGGACGTTTTAAAAGCACAGCACTTGACCATCTTCCACCACCGGAAGGCCATTTGCTCAATTCGACGAAAGCAAAGTACACGGATGGTGCCATGAATCTACCGCAATATCGATTCCAGTCACTTCCGTGCAATCTCCGTAATCGATATTCTCAGTTCAATTCGATGACCCGGCGCTGTGGGAAAAATAAGACGAAAATTCACTGGAAAATTAAACTTATTAAAAGTTATAATTAAACCTTCGTGCTCATTTCCCAATGTCCATTAGTGTGGATCGAGCTGCGAACGGTCCACAGCAATCTTGTACCTCACACTCACGTAATTTTTGTGACGGACGGCGACTAAAGTGAAGAAATGATATTATGCTTAAGCATTATTCGTTAACTGCATGATTCTTTCCAACACGATTCATCCAGAACATTCTATTGGAGGAAATTAAGGAAACCGCAGGAATTCTTCAGAATTCCGGATAGGGAAGAATCGAACTGTCGGTTCCATTCTTGTGCCCAAAACAACGTCACGTAATTGAAGTCAGCAACCAACCGTGACGCAGCCTTTTAAAATTTGAGCACCGCGATAATAATTCTAGCTCGGTTTTTGTGTTCGTCCCTGCGCTTGAACACGCTCGCATCCTTGCCGTGAGGTATCGTGGCCATAGTCGGGAGCAGCCGGCTGGCATCAATCAAAATTTTGTATGGTTTTTCGAAGCGATGATGAGGTCAAATCCTTGCGCTAATGCAATACCCGGGGCATACCTGGAAGGTGCTTCCTATTCTGGATTTTGTTTTGTTAATGCTTGAAGTCCGACGAGTGAGTACATTTCGGAGCCCTTTAAAAGCTTTACGAAGGTGATGGGGAAGCTAGGAAGAAGAGAAAGAACAACCGATTGCCGTCCAGTAACTGGCTTTGACTCCCGATGCTGTCCCTTGAGATACCCGTTCCGACCCAGTTCTTGTACCTGCCCTTTCCGAGACAGGTCTGTGTGTCCGTGGCCGTGTGAAGAATAAATCAAATCGAAATCAGTACGAATCGAGTCGCCAAGGAAGTGGCAGGAAGGAGTCATGCCCTTAAGGTGTGTGTGTCCCAGCGGTAGTGAGCATTAAGAATTGTTTTTTAATGACTTTTCTAAGCCGCTTCTCGTTGGGCTTTACCATGCGACGTTTCACGCACCCACGGACCACTCTTTTTTTCCGACGAATCCAATTCAACTGTGGACGGCAATCATCGCCACTCTTTGGACATGACGGTGGATGACGGGACACGCGAAAGGGGATCGGCAATCGGTGGTAAGATTGATGGAACTGCTGGCTCCGAAGCGGGCGGCGATTGAGCCCGAGCTTTGTGTAGTGCTCGAGAAAATATCGGAACCCGGTGTGGAAAGTCACAAGTACACTCGAATAGCCGGGTGCGAAGCCAAACTCCAGAGATGGCGACTGATCGTTATGATTATTACTCGGAAACATGTGAAACGAATTAACGAATTCGATATGACCGACCGGTGGGCCTAGTGGCATGAGTGGAGTATGGAATGTCGAGCAACGAAAAGAGTTCGTGATCAAAATCAGTCACCTGTGCTTCGTCGATTGGACTCCATTTCCTGGATGTATTTTTAGGAATATTTGTAGAATAACAGAAAATGTATAAAATGCATCATGTTGTTGATGGATTTTAATTGTACCTACGATAATTTCAACCCGAGAATAATATTAATAGGATGAGCGGATAACCAACGAATGCCCAAAGGATCTTGCGTGAAGCACCCGGTAGGATCAAACGGTTTACAATGCAGACATGGACAAGGGTTCACCTGATTTAAAGGTAACTTTTTCCAAACCGGATTGCAGTGAGTGGCTTTTATTCTCTCCTGAAATTGTCTTGATTTCTTGAAAAAGGATTCTAGGGTTCTATCTACGGGTGGATGTGTAATTATAATGCAGAGTTAACTTATCTTCTCGAGCGCTCATTCGTTAGGAAGTTTCCTTGAAGAATAATTATTTTTCGATTTGAACATCACGTGGAAGGTTTTATTCCTAAATGGCTGTAATAAACGCTCAAAACCAGTCCATTAATCAGAGAATAATTTCCGAAACCTGGTTTGAATGTTTGTTGTGGTTTGCCTAAGGCTAAATAAGATCTCGCTACAATGTTCGTACGTAATCGATCATAATGCTAACCTCTTTCCGTCCCATTTGCATGGAAATAGTGAACAAGAACAACGTTCTGGTTCACAATAATGGTTTTTCATTCTCTTTTCATGCAACGGTAGATGAATAATAAGATCCATCAGCCCTCCTCGGAAGGAAAAGCTTTTAGCAACAATTTTCTACTCACAGTTCAACTGCCTTTCATTGCAACAAAATGGAAAACAGACTGAATGGACTATTTATTCTTTAATGGCATTGCTTTCGTTAATATTGCCGGAAGAACAACGGAAAAAGTTGATTCTTAAATCGTCATTACTAGCAAGAAATTATTGGCATTCATGCAACAATATGATTTGATCATTTGGAACAAATAGTCCAAAATTTATGTCTTCCTTCCAAACAAACCTCCAACGCTACTGATTGTTCTAGCAGAAACCTAATAAGGAATATTAGAAATAGGGCAAGATTTTAAACATAATTTGAAGAAGCAGAAGCTGAACAGATTCAAAGAAGATGAAGAGATACAAATATCCCAAAGCTAATTGAAATTCCTTCCTCGGGTATCAAGGGTACACGGTAAACGATGTTCATGGGATAACGATCCGTAAACTTGTCCCCGAGGGTTTGAAAATTGGCAAACGCAATTCTTTATGGTTGTTCATTTCCAATCAGAGAAATTGAAACATGTAATACCTTATTTTAGGCGATTCCAAGCAACTCAAGGGAAGAGGATGAACTCTCTTGCAAATAAGTTTTCGTGATGGAATATATCCGAACAAGCAAAGTGGTTAGTTCCAAAATGGTATTAAATTGAGTTACGAACTCTCCTCCGGTTGATAAGCCCCAAAGGTGCTTCTAAAACCTTTGGGCATTAGGGGTTGTTTAGGAGATGTATACTGTTTTTTTTTTTCTTAAGGTTTCTTCGTTTACATTCCAACCTTGTGTTACACGACGAATGTATATCAAGGGTTGTGTGGTACTCACGCAAATTAAAGGTATCGGAGAAACTTTTGGGAAAAATACGTGAAGCCTTCATTAGTATCTAAATACCTTTTCATCCAAGGTTATATCCGCCAATAAGTATCGCTAGTGTTCAATTTCCTTTCCAGTGTGTTTCAAAAATTTTAAATCGGGTCAGTGACAACTCATTTCGAGGTCTGGAATCGCAATCGACAAAACAATCCAGGGAAATAGACTCCGCTAAGAAAAGGTTCCGAAGATATGGAAAGCGAATCGACGGATGACTTACGATCTTGTGAGATCATCTGGTGAGAAGACACTGGCGAGGTGCGATGAGAAAGCGATTAGGAGCGACAACTAATTTGGAACCAATATTCATAACACACGATCGCTACATTCGAACACGCCGGGCATGGTTGTTTGATTATGCTAATATATCCGGTCAGGTGGTGTACCGTACGTAGCGACACAACACATGTGCGATCTTGGCCGTTGGACCATCTCCCTCGCTCCTTCCTTATGAATTCTCCCCCTTCATAACAAAAAACCTGTCGGCGATATTGGTGATTAATGGCGATCTGATCAAATAAGAAGCAAGTTCAAGATTCGAGAAAGCCACAAACTCTTGTTTTCGTTGACAAATTCCAAAGCTTTTCGCGTGCCCTAGAAACGTAATGGCAAGGTTTTTTTTGGCGTACGCATTTACACGCTGGCTCTCGTGATGGTGAGGCAAGCCCCCATAACCGATCTTCTCACCGGAAAGCTTTATGCCAATGGGCCCGCATTGGTTCGTTTGACCAGCGTGACAGCAGCATGCGAGACCGGTTCCGAGCGGTGTACACGAAAGTAAACAGCTACCCTTTCCGGGTGGACGATATTTACCCACATGCTGATTGCCGAAAACACAAAAAAATGTTAAACCGCAGCAATGCTATTCCGTCTCTTTTCATTTCACTTTTTTCTGAGATGTGGAGGAAAGTCTTCGGCGCAAACCGGACGCAAACCATTCTCACGAGCGAATCTTTGCGTGTACGTGAGCAAATGATTGAGCAGCGTTGAATCAAACTAAAGGTTGAATGCGACGGGTGGGAAATTATCATTAAAGAGGTTTGGAGAGTTGTCGGGGGATAATTATTGAAAATTCGAAAAATTGTTGTCCAACATGACGCAATTCGGACATTTCAAATGTAGCATTGCACGAAATGGAAAGCCAGTAATCGATTTTAACGTGTCTTACGAATGAGTTACGCAGTTCATAACACGAACGAATGTGTCAAAACTGACTCTGTCAAGAATTCTTTGGATTCCTTCCAATATGCTACGGAGCTATTAGTCATAGTTGACCTCCATATTCTATCAGCTGATTCTATCTCGCCTTCCTTCTCATTTTCTTGCATGACAAGATACCTTTCCCGAAAAAATCTTCCATTTTTAATCCCCAGATGTGTCAATTGTTTCGTATTTTCTTTTGTTCGTCTGCTCTCTTTTACTCCTTTTTAATTCAATCCTGTTGTAGTATTGGAGATGAAGAAAGTGATCACCGCTTCAACAGGAAAGCGGCACACTCCCGGGAGCTTTACTCACCGGCCGATTATTATTTCTGGACCCTTCATTAGACGGTTCGCTCTACATTCCGAAGCTTCGCGTTTGAACCGTCTTAAATTTGCGGATCATTGTGCGTCCACAGCACGCGCCTACCCGACGAAAATGGTGTGCTTTTTGATGACAGACAGTCGCGAGTAAGCAACCCCTCAGTTAAACGGTGAGTGTGAGATAAAAAAAAAAACACGCTCCCCCCTCGAAGGGGAAATTGCACGATCAACCCCCTGCTGATGATGCTGGGAGCTTTCGTTTTCGTTTGCGGTCAAATGGGGCCGATCGCTGGCAAGAGTCGAACGAAAAGGACGGCGCGTTTCGGGAGCGAACGTGTGAGCTAAAGGTAGTGCTAAAAAACGCGAATCTACGAGAGAAAGAGTTGCTCAGTTAGCTGTGTTTTTTTGTTTTGGGTGGCCCACAGAAAGGAACAACTTTGCAACCAGCTGGGAGAGAAAGCAACTCTGGCGATAAGGGGGGAAATGGAAGGAGTATGAGCAACAACATTGGAGCTACATCATTTTGACCACGTTGTGGTCCACGGAGTTGTAGAGAGCAGAGTAGGAACGCAGCATCAGCCGAGATGATCGCGCGAATTTGTCTCGCGTGTGCGCCGTCAGTATTTTGCGAACAGTCGAAAGTGAATGCGGTGGGTTTTAATGTTGCCGTAGTGAGGAAAGCACGGTGAAGGTGTCAGAATTGTGGTATGTTTTGTGTGAGTGTGTGATAGCTTAAGCTCCAAGTTCAATTATTAAGGCGATCTGATGATGTGTAACTCGATCACAAACCGATCACGACCATCATTATCGCCAACTGTGTGATCACCCGCGTGGGACGAGGAAAGTTCGGCAGTAATTCACCGTCTGTCAAGATCGTCCCAAACAAAGACGATGCTCCTCGCCGTGTCAAAGGTGAGGAGAAAACTGTTCAAGCAGTAAAACAAAACAGAAAAAAGCACACACAAGCAGTACCTTCTCCGGGATCGCATCGAACGCTCTGTCCCCAGAAGGAAAAGCTGCGGGTTGCTATTGGGAACTACCGGCTACAGTTAGTGTTGGTGCGTATTTCGTTGCGATCGTTAGCTAACGCTGGAAGCGGTGGGAAAAACAGTCGGAGACTACACTAGCGTTGTGAGAATTTTTTTAATTTCTTCAACAATGTTTCGACGCACGGCGTTAAGCTTTGCTGGTGCATTTGTTGACATGTAATGGTTGGGATGAAAGAAAAAGTGTTTGAGATTGAACAGAAAGAAGCAAAACCATTTCAACAAAAGACCGGCGTGAAACTGGCGAGAGAGGAGAACATACAAATTAATAGTGAAGGAAAATAAAAACAACCATAAAACGGTTCACTCATCACTTTGACAAGGGGTGCGTGCTTGCGACGAGAGCGAGATGAAAATTCATCTCACCAACGAGTGAGATGAGCTGCGAGTACACTATAGCACGGCAGCATCCGTGCGCGTGAGCAGTGAGACGAAGGGTGAGAAAGTTCGAAGTGATCCCCCAGCGTGATCTCACGCGTAAATGCAGAACAAAAGAAACGGAACAGTGAACCCGCCGTGCTCTGTTTATCATTGCGCGCCGAAAGCATTCCATGATCTGTCTCCGTCCTCTTCGCTTCACCCATTCTCTCATTCTTCTCATCTGCGTCTTGACGATCACTTTGGTTCCTCCTCACCGTCACCACCATCGCTCACGCGATGGAAGATCTTCTCCGGCAACGCGCGATCACCGTCTGAGGGACGGTTTAATACGTTAGAAGGTGCCGAACGGTAAAGACACGGTGCAAAGCGACTCGGTGTTGTTGGGACGATACACAATCGGTATTTGTCGCTTCGCTGCGCCGCTTCTCGTTGGACGTAGATCAGGTGGAAAATTGAATCCATTAGCAGGAAGTTAATGTTGGTTTACGAAAGCTTGTGCCAGTGGTTACGGTTTGGATTGATGTTTGTCAATTGTTACCGCTAATTCGTCGCCGCCGGTCTATATTAGTGAGTCGGTGATCAAAAGCTGCACCGTACAGGAGTGAATTGTTTCATAGTGAACAAAACGTGTGCATTTACAGCAAATTTCATTTTCGTTAAATGCAGTGCTCTAAATGAAAACTTGTTTTCTACTCATTATTAAACAAATTGTTTAAGGCGTTTTGGAAATGGTGTGATCGAATTTCATGAAATGTATTTTTTTTTTGTAATATTATTTTGCAGCAGACTTTCGTTTCATTCCGCGCGCAATGCAGAAAGAAAGCATCCTTTCCGTGTCATGGAAAGGCGCAGTGAGTGTCGTGTGACGTTTTAAGAGCCACCCGGAAACACAACAAAACGTAGTACAATAAAATAAAGCAACGAGAAACATATACACCGCCCCAAAATAAATACGAAACAAGTGGACCAAGATGTTGGTGATTGCACAAAACGTTACCCCAAAACAGTGAAAGCTTATGCTCGACAGAATCGTCATAAAGCCGGTTGCCGTAAACAGTGGCGCTTAATAAGAAGTGGCAAGTGGTGCAGTGTTCCTTTTTAATTATGTTCAATCCTTAACTTGACGGGTTTATGCAATGCCCGTTGTACTGTAAATCCTTCCTCAGGATCGTGGTGTAAAGGTGAAATTTTCCAGTGCAATTTTAAGCCACCGGCAACGGGGCGCGTTCAGGCAAACTAAACGACGGATGACACGATCCACCGTGGCACGATGGCGATAATGGTGTAAGTTTCCTTAGCGTGGGAAGCCCTGTGCAAGCTCCTTTGCAATATTCCGATTATAAAAGTGTAGTGAACGAGTGGAAAATAAGGAAAGCGCAAAGAAATAAAAGCAAACAGCATCAGTGCTTGTAGTCGTAATCAGCTCAGTGGTTCCGTAGTGGAGGCTCTGCCCTGTAGCCCAATGTAACTGGCCGGCTTTGATGTGGATGTGTTGTTTGATAGTGAGGATAAGGGAGCAAACACGTTTGCCCGGCAGGATATTATCCCTGGATTTAGGTGACACTGAATAGGAGACTGATCTTGCCGCACCATGGCAATGGTAAGTGAAAATTCTAAGGATCATTTCAAAGCACTGGATCTTTTTCTGCAGAACGCGTTTTGAAGCTGTTTATCTTTTGGAAGCTTTTAAATTTGTTTTTACTGAAATAAAAAAAAACCTTCGTGGACAAAGCACTAAAGCAATGAATGTAAGTGGAACTTACTGGTACTGTTTTCCTACAATATTTCCACAAACAAGCCTTCCCATTGAAGAGTTAAAGCACATAAACCAACATAAAAGCATAAGAAACGAATCCATTCATCTTTTTTCGCATTCAGATGCACTCAAAAAAACACATCATTCGGGATGACTGACAAAAAAAAACCCAAAACACGTGTCCGAGTTTGAGCTGGAACTGCAAGTGCACTGGAGAAATGCCTTTCCTTTCCAAGTTTGTACACAGCGTTCCTACAATCGTTTACTGGTGGGCCGGTTCTTAACTTCAAACTGTGCGCCCTCAAGACACGAGAAACTCCCGGCAACGAAACACGTGCAAGGTGCACAAGCATAAGAGAAGGTATTTCAAAAACGTTCAAACAACCATCCCCATCCAATACCCTGTTTTTCTCCCTTGCTCACACACTTAAACAGTCCAGTGTCAACTTTGACAACAAGCTCGGAATTAAAATGTTTGAAGGCAAATGTTTGCCCTTTTGCGTATTGACGTACCCGACCTTGTTCCGGCGGTTGCTCCGGACTTCCTTCCGAGCGAGCTACTAAAAGGGACAACATCTCGAATCTGACTTGTGTGTGTCTGTGGGGCTTTGTGTATGTTTATTATCGAAATCGGTTCGAACATTTACAACCAGCGACGGGAGAGTGACCGAGTTGTTGAGTTTTCTTCAGGCATTGCTGTATTTCGCCCCTCATTTACCTGTCGGGCGGGCTCCATTTCAAAGCAGAATGTTGTTTGCTGAAGGGTTTTATGTTGCGCGGAAAAACATAATGAAATATCGGTTTCCGGCCTACGCATTGCTGTAAAAAACGGGGTGGCTGATTTTACTGCCACCATCCCCCCGGTTTTTGCTTTTCCCGGAACGACAACTCTTTATGATGGGGAATATAGGAAGTTGAGCTTTTGACGGGGCAGAATGTTTGATTTTTAGCATCCAAAAACCCAAATAAAAGCTAGCAGGGTTAATAATCTATACGCAATGCTCGAAATTAGTAATGCTTATCGATCGACGGGTGAACACGATTAAATCTGGTGGGAATAATCAGAAACCGAAATGAGTTCCAAGAATCCCAAGCACACACAAGTTGCATTCTACGATATTCACATTTCCATACTTTGAAAGCTGATACCAATTATTATGCAACGCCGGCACGCCGACAAACTTTGCGTTACAGCATTATTTGCATATTTCCAACCGTGCAATAATAACTACCAGTTGACCCTAAATTTTGGTGCATCCGCGCGAAAAACCACAGCACACAAATATGCTACTGTTGCTCCATTACATTACCGATGCACTTCGGTGTGCATAATTTCGCCACAAATAATTATTTGATGACCTTTGCGCATCTCCCCAAAATCCCATCGTCCCAGCAATGTGGGTTTTGAGGTGAGTTATGAAATTCATAAGCACCGACCTCATCACACCACTTGGCAAAACCGAAAAATTGCGGGAGTCTCGACTCGTATGCCACCATCCCTAGCTAATGCAGTTACCGATTTTAAAGTGCAAACAAATCACGGCACATTCACGTAATCCTGCCGCGACGCATCATCAGTGCCATCCGAAGAAATCGGAATCCCGACCTCGTAATATCAAAGCGAGTTTGGGTTGGGATAAGAAACGCAGAAAGACGCACAGCCGCTTACATCACAGACCAGCTGCAATTGCGCTAATCTTACCCTCGGCAAACAATAATAATACCGATTTTCTCAGTGCCGAACGAGCGGGAATCAATTAAACCGCAGTCCGACCGCGATGCCGTATAGTGCCGTAGTTCGCGTGCCAATTATTTCACACTCCACGGTACGACCCCGAACACCCGGGCAAGTGCAATCGAGTATCGAACGCGGTGTTCCTCCCCTCCCGTCCAGTCTAAAGCATGCGCCGCAATGCGTACGCAATTCAACCCCATTTGGCATGTGGGAGGCAATCATTCATCAAAACCGACAACGATGCTGATGCGTGATGATCCGATCGCTTACGGTTCGGTTCAGGCTAATGGTATTATCGCATCAGATTTGCATGCGCATTTCGTTCGAGGTGGAAGATTTTCCAGATGAGCACCTTACAAACAACCCAACCACTAGCGTGTGCACTTCCTTGTGGTGTTGTGCTGGGAAAAGCAACTTGGAGGGGGAGAGAGTGAAAACTTCATCTTGCTAGAGGAAAATCTGGAGCTTTCTTTGTTGCGTTGTGCAATTTTCCAAGCAACAGAACAATGCTGTTACAGTTTGTATGCAGAAACTTCGCTAGTTCCTTTCCAATCCCCTTTAGAAAAGACGGGGGTGGAATTTATCGAGACGAACAACCATTAATAGGGGTTGAAGTTGTTGAAGACAAATAAGACACGGACTCCATCGTCGGGTTTCCTCTCCAACAAGCCACAGCACATGAACCGTGCTAATGCTGTGCAGTTTTCCCTTTACCTTTGTCACTAGTTCGCATACCTTTCCTATGCGCGATCACGACCGATCGATCGATTGCATAAATCAACATTCGACCGTTGGGGTTGAACCATTGCACGGAACACATTGCAACTAGCGCCCGCAAGCGTTTCGTAAGGGGAGGTCTGCTTTTTTTTTTTTTGCATAAATTTTGCCCTTACTGCTGTTTGTAAGATGCTTATAGCTCCGAGAGGCAAACGACTTCGAACTCGGAACGTGAGGGTGGTCCCAAAACCAAGCTACCCCCAACAGCAGGTCTCGCGCGCGCGCGTCATCGTTTCTTCCTGTTTCTTTGCTTGCATTAAGGGTCTTCCCTCCCACCCCCCTCGGCCAGACACCGGTTGTTCTTCTTTTGGCCCAGTTTTCGCATCGTGCAAAGCGTTTAGCTTGGACAAACAATTTTCCTTCCGCTCACACCCAGCACGCTTCCTTCGCACGAACCAGCAACGATTGCATTCATTACGCAAACAAATCATTTGCATTTATTGGCCCAAGTGCCCAAGAGCCGGTACGCCCATCGTTTGGGTCGAAGGTGTTACCGACGGTGACACAACTGTATATGGCTTTTCTTGCACCAGGATGGTAGGATCATGACGTAGATCGTTTGCAAGGTGACGGTTTAGGTGACACTTTCCTGAGCAGGAATGAAGAACTAATGACGTTGCCGTCAAAGGTTGAGATATTTGACTTTTTGGCGACCGCTTTTTGTGGACGTTGCACTTTAAAATGAGAGCCAGTTGGAGAAGATTGTCTGGCAAAAATAGTTCAATCGTGGATATCTTCCGTTTGATGCTTTTTAAGCTAATTAATTTAGCAAGAAAGTCTTAATATTGAATGACCAAATAATTAGTCCAAATATGTTTCTCTCACAGCTCCGGTCTTGTTACAAAGCAATTCTTCTCAAGCACAGTATTGCATAAATTAACCATAAAAAATCATTAAATTAATCTACCAAAAATTTACTGTGATTCGATTGTTCTTCGTAATGTGATTTGGTGGAAAAATTGCACTGATTTTCCCTTTGTGAAGATGACCCGCTTCGACCCGCTAAAGGGAAATTAGTTAATCATTGTGCAAAAGTTGCTCCATTAATCAAGCGTTAATAAAATAGCGTCACAACATTGGTAGAGCATCTCACAGACGACCGGCAACAGTGAATAGAGCCATTTTTCTCGATCAACCCCCTACATTGAGCGTGCGAAAAATACTTCCCAAAACGTGCAAAACGCAGCGCCCATGAGCGAAAGTCAGCTGGAACAAGCGGGAGTACGCGAGCCACAGATCGTCCGGCACATTAAATGAGGAGAAAATCGTTAGAAACAGTCCAAGTGCCCAACCCAAAAACCCAGCGAAACGCGGATGTCGCGAAAACCGTTCCTTGTTTTTTTTTGTGCAGGGCGAAACAGGGGGTAGGTGACCACCCACCCTAAACCCCACCGTTGCAATCACGAGCGTGCAAACACGCGATGATAAATGGTGCTGGGTGTCAAACGATTATATGCGTTCGAGTCCGTCATAAAGTCGGCTGACCGTAGTAGTGAGGATCGCGGCTGCTAGCTAGCGAGCCCGGACAGCCTGGACTGTTTTCTTATTTTTAATGCACACCCTTCTACCGCCAGCTCCGCCCAAACCGCCGATGGTCGAGGTGTTGATGGAGTGATAAATGCGGGTCTGCGCTAATCAGTTAATCAATTACTAACTAGCGCACCCACCGCGGGCATGATGACGGATGGCAAAATGGAGAAAAAGCAGCAACACAGGGACGCACATTTTGCACCGACCGGTGAATGCTTGCCCTGCGTGTCAAAGCATAAGATTTATGCAAAAATGATAGCATGGAAGTGAAACAATGTTCGGTCGGAAATGTGCGCCAAGGAGGTGACATTACTCATGACGAGTGAAGCGAGTTTGATTGATTGTGGGACATTTAATCAACTATAACCAGGATAAGCGCATAAATCTGGATGAGGAATTTAAAGGGTTTGACATTTGAGCTCGTTAAGGTATAATAAATAAACTTGAGACTAAACTCATGCTAAGTATATCGATTGTATGCAACAATTGAGTTGGCTTTTGGGTGACTTTACGCCAAGGGCGAATTGGCCCCTTGGTGGGGTTGAATCGCAAGTAAACACAGCTCCAGTGATCTTTCAATGAAATTTGTTAGTTTATCATAGCTACGCCAATTCGTTGATATTATACTTTTCAAACACATTACTTTTATCATAATAGCCGCTTTCGGGCTTTCGCAGAAACCGTTTCCGACGACCGAAAATACCATAATCCGACACCGCTTCTTCGCGTTGCAAATGGCATTTTCGATCGAAAATCTCATCAACAACCGACAGCCGGAGATAAAACAACACATCGCCCCCGTCACGGGACCTGAACGACAGGCGGGAGTTAGAGGGTTTTTTTGTTTTGCAAAAATCGCTTTGCAAAAGCATTCAAAGTTTGCCGGAAACGAATGGAGGATTTGAAATTCCAATTTTTGCCATCAAAGTCCAGCATCGCCCGTAAGGAACTCCACACCCGAGATGCGTGCGATAATGTCCACCATGCTCCTCTCGGGCGGGGTGAACTGTACGGGTTTTTTTTCCTAGGGCTTCCCGCAGAAAGTGAAATCAGCAAGCGAGTACGCCGTGCGCGAACCGCGCGGTGGTCTACAGTCATCATCTCCCTGTATCACTTATGTTTTATTCATTTGCGATCGATTTCTGGACGTCCCATTTGTTGGCAACCGCAAATGAACGGTGAATGTGTGAAGGAAGCATTGGTGCACATTTCGTACTGTTGATGTTTTCGTATTTATGTGGTTTTTTGTTTTATTTTTGTTACTGGTACTGCCATACGATGATGGTCTTGGCTACCGTAAGGCACGCGGGCCTGAAACCGTACGCGAGATCGGCGGAATTTAGAACAGCGCGGACCAGCAGTGGCGTGCATGATGATAAACTTTTCCGGTTTCCCGGATTGACAAAACAAAAACACAAAAGCCCATAAGGAAGCACGGCATTGCCAAATTCCTTCCGAAGTCCGGAAAGTCAACGAGAAGGCGAGAGATGAAAACGAAAGAGACAGTATGGTGTGTGTCTCCGACCAAAAAACACTCCAAGGACTTCACATAGTTTGAATTAATTTATCCAAAGTGCATAAAAGAGGCCACGCACTCACACACACAAGCGCGTGGCCCATTGCTAAAAACAAAACGAGAAATGAGAATAATTTTTCATAAGCCGGCACTTTCACCCCTGTGTGTCCTGGTGGGGCCCGCGATGGCACGCGAGGAAGCAACCGTGAGTGGTAATTCTTTTTAGAGTTTTTTTTTGTTTTGTTTCCTTTTGCCAAACACGATGCAGAGAGCTTCCCCCCATTTGGCAAGGAATTTATTTTATTTATCTGCATTTATCTTTTGCCTGATCGTATGTCTTGATTTCTGTGTTGATTAATATATTTTTTTGTCGCGTTCGCTGTTGTTTTGGAACATTTCTCGTTTAACAGTGAAGATGAGATGGAGAAATGTGTTTTTGTTTTTTTTGCCAAACACACCAAAACCTGTTTAAACATAATTTAAAAAAGAGCTTTTTTATCACGCTCCAAAACAGCAAAAGTGTGCCATTTTCATTAGGCTAATTAAGAGCAGCATCGTGTGCTGAAGTTAGTTTGCACGTTTTCTACACAAGATGCTCTCGAAAATGGAGATTATGCTTACACTTCATAATGCTCTGCTGAGTGCCATCGGATTGTTCTGACAGTTTCGGGTCGGATTGCAATGTTTCAGTCGGTAAAAGGTAAAACATCCTGACAAACAAATCTACGAATTTTGAGTGGAAAATTCCCTCTTCGGTGCTTACCCTAAAACCATCATTCGTAACCAACTTTGATGTCGCCAAGATAATACCGAAAGCGCAAAAGCCTTCCCAAAAAAATAGAGACAAGTCTATTCATCGACCTTTGGCGGCAGCCGAGGAGGCCGAAACATTCATCGTTTCCCATCCGCCGTCACTTTTAATCGCAGACAGCATCCACCTTCTTCTGGCCTTTAATCTCCTTCCCTGTGAAACACCGACAGGAATCCACGATGAATGGTGCTGATATCACGGTGTACAACAGCCTGTCGGTATGCTGTACTATCGCGCAATATTTTCCTTCCATCGCATGCTTCCTTTATTCCCACCAACCCACCGTTCCCCGGTACCGGTTTAGTGGTCAATGTCGTGATCTTCTGCTCATCCGCACCGAGCTTAGAGAGAAAGCCCAAAAAAAAAAGATATTACATTCAAACAACAACAGTCTCCGAAACGCATTCACCCCTCGCGTGGCGTGCGCGAAAAACAAGCGTGCCTTTCGATTTTTACAATGCGACCCGGGAGCGACGGGATTGTTTCACCCCATGCGCCGGACATGGTAGCCAGGGCCAAGGGAAAACAATGGTCAAGAAGCGGATTTAAAGAGAAAAATGACCACCCCACAATGGGAAAGGGGGGGTGGTTTGGAAGTGTAAGCGAAAGTTATTACGCGCCGGGAACTTTGGGGACGCATCTTACCTTTTACGCAACTGGAGGTTGTTTTCCAACTGCTTTCGGTAATTTGATGCAAGGCTTATTGCGCCTTTGTTTTTTTTTCCTTTTTGCTCCGCGAAGATGCGGTGGAAGATTTTGCGCCGAAGGTTTTTTTTTCTTCGCTGCCATGCGCCATCCGAACAAGTTGTTCCGCGATCGACGCGGCTCTCTTGTTAGCAAACGATGGGTAAAGGTGTGAGGTGCCGAAAGCAATTGCGATCGTCGACCGGAAGTTGCCTCATCACGGGTAAATCTCGCACAGTGCGTAATTTGGGAATGGATGCATCGGCTTCGCATCATCTTTCATCATCGAGCGTCGTGCGTCGAGGTCCGGTGAAAGATCGCTTTTGTAATGGCGATCGGGGTGGGTTGCTTTGGTTGGTGGAATTTCACTTCGAGGAATTTTCCGATGAACTGAGCCACCCCATTATCAAAAGTATTACTTTTAGTTTGCAGCAACTTTTCCACGCATCAACTTAAAATAATACTGAGCTGAGAAAAAAAAAACATGCGATCACAATCGGTTGAGCACGTTTAATGCGATTAAAAGAAAAAAAAAAAACCGCTGTTGATTCAGTTTTTTTCCTCAGAAACTAATTCGTTTTTAATTTTTTCCATCATACAACGATTGACTTTGCGAATTGTCTCTCATTTATGCGCAATCGAAACCGAAACCTTCGCATTGGGATGGATCCCTTCCCGTCCGTTTAAGCGGTGTGGATAATTTCGATAATTGAAATAGAAAGTATTTCTATTCCCCATGCGTCTTCGGAAGTTAACCTCCGCAGGGGTTGATGATGAGCCAATTAGATGGAGCTTTTTTTTTGTTGTTGCTGTTATTTCTTCGCCATCGGCGATCTCTCAACTTGCAATCCCGCTGAGTGTGTTTCGTCTGCTGTGGGTCTCTTCGGGTGTGTAATTAGCTTTATAATACACCCTTAGGGTGTGACCACCGCGATCGTGATTATCATGCTTGAATGGTTGCTATTGTTCTGCCTTGCTTCTCGTTCGAGGGAACGTTTCTGATGTTGATTGATTTCACTTGGAACATTTTATTGCAAAAATTTATTGCTTGTGTATGTTGTGTAAATAGCGTCTGTTATTGCTAAACGTTTAGCAATAATAAAAGACACATCCAAGATCGCGATCATTCAGCGTGAATAATGATACATCTCTTCTTCATTTACTTGCAGAAAATGTCGACACATTGCTTTATAGCGCTAATAATAGTCAGCTTATTCGCATCAGTAACGTACTGTGAGCCAAACTATCAACCCCAACAACAACCGGGTGGGAACGATTTTAGTGGTGCCGGTGGAGGTGTTAACACCGGAAATGCACTCTACAATGGAGCAAACCAACAGCAGCAGCCGAGACCTTATCCACCGGTGGGTGCACCTCCCCGCTTTCGACCGGCGACTCCTGCCACTACGCCTGCTCCTACCTTCTTCCAGCGTATCTCCAATTGGTTTTCCTTCTTGGGAGATGATAGCGACGAACGGCGACCAGCACTGCAGCAACAACAGCAGCCACAAGTTCCGCAACTTCCACCACAAAGGAAGCTGCCACCACCACAGTACAACGCACAGCCGACTCCATCTGTGCAGACCCAGCAACAGCTCCAATTTCAACAACAACAGCAGCAACAGTTCCAACAACAGTATCAGCCGCAGCTACAACAGCCGATACAGCAACAGTTTCCATATCCGTTTCAGTTTCGCAATGGGAGCAGAGCTACACAGTTAAATCCACAGCAGCAGCAGCAGCAAGTTGCCAATGTCGGCTTTCAGCCCAGTGCTCCAATACAGGAAAGCGGTTCAAGCTATCATGCTGCGATTGCACCAGGGGTGCCTCAAAACACGTTCGTACCTTCCACGCTTCAGCAACAGATCGTTCCACAAGTGAACGTATTTCGGGATCCTGAACCAACTACCGGTAGGACGCCTGTGGCGAATATTGGAGACGTAAATTACCATCCGTGCAATAACGTTCCCTGGGTACCGATAGCAGCACCGCCCGAATATCCGACCGCTGTCGGTGGAACGGGAGGAGTTGGTGCTGGACCTCCCAAAGCACCACCACCAAATGTACCATCGAATCGACCACCACCAATCAAGATACAAGTGGCTACGAAAGGGCAGGTACAATCGGTCAGCCCATATTCCGGTGGTACTTCCGGTCCAGCGGGAGCTTTAGAACCAGCCATTATCACAGCGGCTCCTCAGGCACAGCAGTTGATACAGCTTCAACTTCAACAGCAGCAACACCAGCTACAAAATCTTCAACTTCAACAGCTGCAACTTCAACAGCAACAGCTTCAGCAGCAACTTCAACAATTGAAAACTACCACCACCAGCCCACCAGCTCCTCCGGCAGCGATTGGTGCCCACTTCATCACAAAGCAACCGGACATATTGGTGACGGCTGGACCCTCATCTACCCAGCAGCCTATCACTCTACGGCAGGTGTCGGCTTCATACTTCACCAATAAAGAATACGCTCCACCCGCCAAGTTGCTACCGATTCAGAACGAAGGTAAACCACTCGCTCCAATTCCACTGCCAAACCTCAGTGCTACTCCGATACCTCCGCTCTACACGGCCGGTTCCTTCCACAACGATCCGTACAAGTTCTATCGACCCTACCGACCGGTAGAGCCTATCCTAGAGCTTGGCCACGGTTATCCAACATCCTCCAAATCAAAGTCCAACAGTTACATCCGCTATCCGCATGATCCAGCAGCTGGCAAGAATGATTCCATCTTTGACGTAGAACAATTCGCATCTTCAGCCTCTTCATCCATCTACACCACTGTTGCGTACTCGAACGGGGAGGACTCCAAGCCCGAGGCTTCAGAGAAGCGTAATGTGGCTACCAGTAGTAATGGAAACAGTGGAGCAAGTGTTCCGCATAGAGAGGGCAGCAACGGTGATGATGCTGAATATGATTCCGAAGAAGACGATCACAGTTCCCCGATCATTCGAACTACAATCGAAGTATCGAGTGTTGTGCCTCAAACACGGTACTACGGCTCAACGACTACAACCCCTTCTCCTCCTACATCAAGACCGGAAAGGTACAGTACCTTTCCAACGCCGGCTCCCTCGGACCTTGGAAATGGTGTGCAGATTATTTACTCGGCCAATTTGCAAACTAATTCTCCGATCGATACGGTGAACAATCAGCTGAGTGATGAGGAAGAAACAACTGAAGCGGCTGCTCAACGAGTGATCCAAACTACAGTCCGTCCGCCAACGACCGTTATCACTACGGAGGCTGACTCGACACCTCCTACGGACATTTACTCGGAACCATTCCACATAGGATCTAGCCTGCCGATGGAGTTCCAGAAACAACCCACATCAGAATCTTCCAGTCAGACTGCGGTAGACACCGCATCGACGAGTGAGGAGACACCGGCAACGACGGTTAATCCACTTCCTTCCTCGCTGACGGCAACGTTCGGAGGGTATCAGAATCTTATGTCCACGAAGAAACCCAAACAAATACAGATCATAATTCCCTACAACACGTACAAGAAACCGGAACCGTTTAAACCACTACCCGTACAGGATAATTTGGATGATTTGGACTATAATGCGCCGGAAGAATCGAGTATCGTAACATCCAAACATTCGGGACACTCTGGACCAACTCCGCCCTCCGGTAATGCCATTCACCAGCCGACGAAATCCAAGACACGGTTCATTGAGAATGATTCGGTCAAGTATTTCCAATCTACCACACACCTGAAGGAGATTCTCCAGAAGGAAACGACACAACCGTTCATGAAGCCTCCCACCAAGACACCTCCCAAGCCGGCCAAGGTAAAGAAGGTCCGACCGGTAGAGATCTCCAAGGAGTCAAAGCCATTTACCGTACGGATACCGAAGATGACACCGATGCCACCGGTGGTAAGCTTGAGCAGTTTGACAAGCGTTCGCGGTGGAATGGAACGCAACACAACACCACTGCCCGATGATGATCGTACGGCTGCTTCCACTGGAGCAGGGTCACGAACTCCGTCTCCTCCGGTTGCAATGTCCAAGTACGCCAAACCAGTCACGCCTCACTACGTCAACGTGACCCGTGTTAAGATCTCTCCGACGACCTACGCGCAAAAGTCTCGCACGACCATCTCGCAGCTGCTGCGCACGACTAAAATCATCCCGAAAGGTCCCAAGCTGTTCGGTAACGATTTGCTCGTATCGGAGACGAGTCGAACGGTGAGACCACCGCTATCGCCAGCATCTACAACGTACCATCAGCTTCGACGCACAACGCTGCTGACGACATCGTCCACAACTCCACACACCACCACGACCACAACCACAACGGAGCAACCACCGGTTCTCGCGGAGGAACAGTTTGCCAGCCCGGGCGATAACACGGTCGGACCGATCTATGAACGCACCATCGATTGGGACATTGATCCGAACGAGTTGCAGCGTAAGATTGACACCTGGACTGAGCAGGAGTTCGGCTCGGATGACTTTGCACGTAAATCCAGCACACTGTCACTGCACCGCGTCACCAAAGCTATTCCCTGGGAGTTCTTAACATCGACCATGCTGCCCGCACTACATGACAAACCGGGTAAAACCAGTCGGTCCGGATGGCAACACGTTAAGATTGCCATATCTCCTATTACGAAGGAAAAGATCTACGTGGTCACACCGCAACCCTGGACGGCGGCTCTACTGAACAACAATCATCATCAGCATCCACATCACAATCATCATCACGAGCATCATCATCATCACCATCATCATCCGCAGCAGATTCTGGAGGAACGCAACGGACGGGTACTGACGCCGCGGTTTAGTGTACGGCCAACGCCACTTTACTACAAAGGTGGAGGCATCTACCAGAGCGGCTCCTCGACGGTTGATGTGTCACCAGAATCTGGTAAGTGAACATCCAAATGAGGGAATACTCTATGTAGGGAAATGGGGAAGTTTCAGCAAACTACAGCTACATCTACTACGGGCTACTACAGCCACAGAATGTTGGGTAGTACGTATTGATGCTACAGGAGTAACAGGAACTCTAACACATTCATTTTAGAAAATGTATGCAATGACTTACAGCATAATCTTGCCGATGAGTATTGGTGAAACTTACCTGAAATGGGAGAGAAAAGAGATTCGATTAGATACGTCATGTTGTGTAGTACTTTAATGCACACACACTGAATGAGTTGTGAAGATTTTTGAGAATTCTAATAAGAGTTCGTAATTTTTTTCTTTTAACTTTACGTTCCCATTTCTCAGTAAACGACCTACTGGAACAAAAGCCGAAGCATCGATTCAGCAGTAGCAGCAGTATCACCGCCGGCACTGGCACAAAGGTGAAACACCTTCTCCAGCAGCGAAAGTACGTCCGGAAGAAACTGCCCTACGGTGGTCCAGGCACGGGACGGCCCAGTTCCAGCCGGGAGGATGTGTAGCAACGCTACCGGGCATTAACGCAGTACGCACAGAACCGACTGTCGAACGATTTAAAGTAAAGCTAGGCAAGCAAGACGAAAAAATCAAACACTCCGTACCAAAGGCCGTTCCTACAGACTAATGAGTGGAAAAAATCGAACAAACCTAGAAATGAAGAAATGCAACAGCGTTCGGTATCTCGTACGCAAATAGGCGCTACGGAAATGGGCCGCTGCAGCGGACACACGCGGACAACAACGCGGCAAAAAAGAGGTGTGCTGCGACAGATAAGGAAAGCTTACACAAAATAAATAAAAGTAGGTAAATATAAATCAGCGCCGACACAGCAAGAGGGTGACCATTTGTCACGGTCTCTGTTCTTGTGCGCTCCGCATGTTTGGCAGGGAAATCGGAAATCGCTTTTATCGCTGGGTTTTTGGCGGATAGGAAATTGAGACACTTTGGAACTAACACTGGAACGAACGGAAACTCACAGACACGTGTAAGGGATGACTTTATCGAGGTCTTCAGCGAGTAGGTTTTGCGTACACATAAAAATACTTTTAGTCTGTGATCGATAGAGGTGTAATCATGGTGGAAGAGTGCGATGTTCCAGATGGTGCAACACGACGGGGGTTTAGGGTTGTATAATGTGTGTGAGTGTGAGAGATTCCTCCCCCGAGGGGCATTAGGTAGCGTGGCAAGTAGCATTACCGGTCGTGGATGAGCCAGATCAAGATGGATCTTTCGTCTTTATTGCCACGAGCGCATCGTTAGGGGAGCGCATGGTCCGCGATGGTTAGACTATGACTGAACGTGTAAATGATGTATAAGACAGCAGTGAGGAGCAGGAGCAACACAAAACAACATTAGAAAACTAGACAAACGGAGGTTAGGTTAGAGAAAAGAAACGATGCGGGTTCAATGAAAGTGCGTTTGAATAAACGCTAATTAGAGAAGCAGTAATGAGCGAATGGGCGAAGCAGACGTACCACCGTGCACCGACAGTAGCTTACTAACTTCGGAAGGGGAGGAAAAAACGATCCATTATGGGAACTTCTGGGAAAAGAAACTATCTGTTAGATGTATAAAAAAATATGCAAGTCGATTTGAAATAATCGCCTAAAGAAAGTGAGAGGAATTAAACAGCAAGTTATGAAGCGACGGCAAAAAAAAACAATAAAGTTCCGTCCTTCCAATCAATTTTATAAAAAGGGAAATTTTCGCACTTTTAGGGGTGGAAGTGGGTTTTTAACTACGGGATGACTACTATCGACGAATCTACTAATCCTCCTCCGAAATCTCTCCACAGACAGTCAATCGGTAGTTAGGTAGAGAATGGGTGTATATTAGAAAACGACGAATTAAAACGTAAACTAACGAGTGTAGCACGAATAGGGGAAGCTATTTAACGAACTAATTTAATTAATTGGGTGCGTGTAAGTGAATCTGTGAAACCGTGTACAGAGGTGTGAGTGTGTATGGTAAATAAATTGTAATATGAGTCAAAGAAGGAATGAAAAAGTCCACTATGCGGGTTGAATATTATTTACATAAGTAAGAAATCATAAGAAAGAAAGAACCTGTATCATAAAAAAAGAACAAAAGTACACGCAAAACACGTGAGCAAACGCACGCAGGTGGAAAATACACCAACGTCAGAGAGAGAGAGAAACACAACGTGGGAAAATTGATGGAAAACTGGAAATGGCAAACAATAGAAAGACAAAAACAAGCTTCATCAAAGAAAGTAAAAACTAAAACCGAGATGAAATACAGCAATACGCAGTAGAAGAGAGCGAAAGGGAAAGAACCTAACGAGTGACTAATAAAAGAAAACAAAAGTATTAAATTAAAATGGAATGTGAACTGCTGACTGGTGTTTTCTTTGTTTGCGTCGGTTATCACTGTACCGCAAGGTGGAGGTGAAAGGTGAAAGAAAGGCCCCGGGTGGGTGGTTGCAGTTGCAGCGGTACGTTTGCTGGGTGCGTACGTAGGCCGTGCGCGGCACACAGCCGTTTGCCAAAAGGAAATGAAATCGAAAGCGAATGGAAGAAATTCTCACGCATCATTTTGTCGACCCCACGAAGGGGGGGTTTTAGACGAGCAAGCGAGCAAGCAGGGTGGTTTTGTGTGATGAGTTTTCCCTCCCATTGTGGTGATGCTTTTCCCGCCATACCTGGACTTTTCCCTCCCTCTTTCGCCCTCCGCTGCACTGAACGAACTTTAACCTCCACCCACCAGGGGGCGTACACGTGCCTGATCAACGCAGCGGATGATGATCACCAAGAGGGTGTTGATGATGGTTATAATAGTATAAATTGGTAATGGAAATTGAAAGCGAAAAGCGAACAAAAGAAAAAAGGGTTTCCCAGTTTTTTTTTGGGGGTTTGATTAGGAAAAAACATGAATTTTATGCTTTCTTTATAATATGCATTTTTCCGCGCTGAAGGAAAATGTTTCCCTGCCGTTTGAAATGTCGTAATCGTAATGTCGTTTACTGCTACCACACGATTCTACTTCATTTGCATAATTGTTCTTTTACGGAAAAAACTCCTAAAAGTTTATGGAAAAAGAACCAACGTTACACATTTAATTAACTTCCAGATAATCCGCAACGGGAAGCACTAGGGGTTTATTCAGCTGCAATTCATCCCCATCCCACACTGGAAGAAATTACCACTAAAGTAAAGAAAAGTGCATTCCAAGGAAAAGTGCACAACCGCTGCAAATGGGGCCAAAATTCCTATCCAATGAATGACCCACCGTCAAAGTGTAGTGGCAGGAGCAATCTTCAGCAGCAACATGATAATTGCACCGCGCGATAGAATGGCGGGAAACACACCACACCAACCGATTCGACGTTTTTCTAATCAGCACTTCACGTAAACAGCAGTCCTGCAGCGAGAGCGCTGGATTTCAGTTCACCGTGTGCGCGATCAATAATTAGTTTGTTTAATCGAAACGACCTTTTCACCGGGGAGGGTTGAAATTAAATCTCACAAAAACGGCGCGCACAGCTGCACTGCTTCCCTGGCACGGTGGTATCGGATGGTTGGAAAACTTTGCAAATGAGGAAAATGCTATGGACGCATTCGTTTGGTCGATTGGAACGGGTGGGGGTCGTTTGGAGTAAGTGGTAATTTTCCTGACGCTCAGAAGTGTCCGGTGTGGTTTGTGAGATAAGATAAAGATTTTCGGAAGGAAAGTTTCCTTTCGCTTCTCGATCGATTTGTGGTCTGCTCTGAACCAGAAAGGTGATAATGTTGTTGTTTGAGAAGAAAGTTTTCTATCGATTAGTTACAGCTTAAAATAAGCTATAAACAAAGCTTGAAAGGAAGTGATGATAGGAAAAAGATAAACGTTCTATTCAATATAAAAACCCTTGTTTACAAAACATGATTCGTGTAGGGACTGGAGATGTCCTTTCACCGGAAGGCCCTTTTCATCCTTTACGTGTTTTAATTTACAAACAAAAGGATGAAAAACGATATCACAATGCCAAATCTCTATCTAAATTGAAGAAAGCAAATGAATTCTAGTCCATCATTCATTCGTCGCTCATCATTCAACGATCTAATTAAAATATAATAATCCAGAATCTGTTTTATTCCGCTGATAATTAATGTTTCATAATAACTTTGTTAGAAAAAGTCCTTCTCCCAAGATTATGTTCCGTTAGTGGGCAGTGCAGCAAATTCCCAAGTAGTT
This sequence comes from Anopheles culicifacies, assembly GCA_000473375.1. Taxonomy (NCBI): domain Eukaryota; kingdom Metazoa; phylum Arthropoda; class Insecta; order Diptera; family Culicidae; genus Anopheles; species Anopheles culicifacies. Next base: position 23,948 of record KI422550.1, on the reverse strand, counting down.
AAAAGATCATCACCTGCGCATTAACGTCCACAACCGTGATGTACCGTCAAGCATTTAAATTAGCATTTAAACAGAACGCATATAAAAAATCAGCTCTCAGCTAATCATACGACGGCAGTAAGAATGTGCTAACTTAATTTTTCAGCGACCGTACAGCGTTCCCATTCTTCCCATTTGGTCAGCATAATCTTTTCCGCCTCGGTCGCGTTTGTCGTGAACTAATTACAATCACTAATGGCCGCTAAATTTCTGCAATTAGCAACTTTATCCATCTCGGGAGTCCCCCCCCGCTAAGGACACAACGGCCATCCCCGGCGGACGAGCTGCAAGCTGCTGCAGCTGGCGATTATGATGATGCAGATAAAGCCCAACAGCATCTACCGGGAAAATTGTCAAACGGAAACTTCTCTGATTGTTCATCTTTGCCAGATGTGCCAGACGCGTGATGGTTGTGGATGCGCGGATGAAAATCAAATTTATGTATTCCAAGTTTTGCAAAATCTTATAAGCAAGCCAGCCAGTATCGTTCACCTGCGCTTGAGGCGGCAACTGCACGCCATTATCATTTCCTTTCCCCGATCCGTGCGGATGCAATCACGGCTGTCCCCCGTGAGAGTTAGGGCTGTTGTTCTGTTGACCAACGCAACAGTCCGGTATCTTCGGGATTGTCGGTTAGAACGTACCATCGACCGACTCGCTTCCCGGTATCGGGAGTTTTCATTTACTTTTATAGCACACCGGGCATCAGTAAGTCCGTGCGGCAGATAAACTTTTTAATGGAAATTGGATGTAGAAAGCGAACTCGAGACGGAAGTGCACTTCAGCTAGCCTGCTGCTGCTGCTGGTTTCATTCTTATCCGCTCTGCTCGTGAGGAGCTGATTTTTTTTTCATCTTCTTCACGCAGCCACGTCCGGATGAAGTTTGCCAACGAATAAGGAAAGGAAGAAAAAAAAAACATACGTGGCGCAAACAGCTCAGTGCGGTAGCATAAAATGTGCATCATTAGCATGACTTTCGCATACGATCGATCGACGGGACACGATCGATAAGGGTCGGACATTCATCGTGTTTTTAATAAATGGTTGTTTTTCTGCTTCAACGAAATCCATACAAACCGGGTGTCCACATGCCCGTCGGGGGTGCACTATACCGGCGAAGAATTTCCCATCTTGCGATACGTGTGTAATGCTTACTCAATCGAGCACGGATCGATACACGGAGGACACAGTATATTACACCGGTTACTCGGACCTGATCTGTTATCGTGGAACATTCAGTGCGTCGTAACAAAAACGTGGACGGAAGCGGCCAGCGGAACAACGACAGCGTAGAGGAGCAGACGCTTTTCCGGCTCGATGAACATGGCAGCAACCAAGCATCCGGATCATCATGAAGCCGTCGTCCTTTTGCGTCTAGAGTGCGCGCGCGACGGTAAGGTTTATTTTTATCCACCACTTTCCTCGTCAAGGACGAAGAACTGGATTGGTAACGAAATTTAAAACAAAAAAAAAATAAAAATATATTTGCAGGAAAATAGATTTATTTTCGTAAGTCTCAAAAAAACACAGGACGAAAATACTGTTGACAGCTGTCAAATTAACATTGCATTTTGTTGTCTTTTTTTAAACTTCTTGGAAAGAAAGTCGCCGTTCACTATTAATGTATTTTCTTTCTTTTAGTAATACGAAACAACAAGTGGGATATTAAATGGCCTGATATCGCTCAAAATACTTGGGGCTTTTGGTAGAGAACATAACTCCATGCTTTGAACCAGCAACGGCAAACGGTTGGTGACGTTTGAAAATCCTCGAGCTACGATATGACAATATTTTCCGGTTCACTGCGGGAAGCCGAATGTCCGAAGGCTATGTTTTGCGATAAAAATAAACGGTAGCATAGATGATTGCCCCAAAATCTCTTCTGTGCGTGTGGTAAGCATGTTAGGGTTTATTTTTTTCCTCCCAAAAAACTGAGTATGAATTACGCCGTAAGGAAGAAACATCCAGTAGCCCACCAAGGACCCATCCTTATCGGTACGAAACTCCGTACCATTCCTACACGTCTATCAATTGTAAAATTGATATCGAAATTTGGAATGAGAGTGCACTTCGTGTTCGTTTGCCGGAAAACATACAAACCCCTTCAATCGATAAATCAACTCCAACCTAAAACCGAATAGCCAGCACCCTGCCATCGCCGATATCGTGTAGCTTTGCCTCTTTAAAGATTCATCAGTTTTCAGGCCGAACATGATAAATTTCATTTTGCTGGCTAAACTTTTAAAAGGAAAGCACGGTCAATAATTGACCGAACGAAATGGAAGCAAGCAACAACATGATTGAAAGCAGCGTGTCTTTCTTCTCTTGCCACTTCCAGCGTTTGCTGCTGAAACGACGAAAATAATCGCCGTCTATCAGGGGAGATTACTCCAAAAGTAGATAAAAGTTTGACACTTGTTTTTCGTTGGATAAACAGCGTGCTGGCGATGGCAGCTCAGTTAAGTCCGGGTCGAAGCGAGCAAAAGCTTTACAGCACTTCCACCAACATATGATGTGTTTCTTATTCAGTTTTTCTCCCCCCCCCCCCCAAACGCCTAGGGAAGGCTTATTACCTTCGTTTTACCTTGGAAATCAACATTTTAAATTACCGGTTGGGTCAAAAGTTGACGAGCATTGTTGGGGTGAATTTAATTAAAACATTACAACCACATTTAAAAGCGAGTGTTGCAAATGGATAAAGACCAACCTGGAAGCGAGACTTGATCCCCGGCGATGAAGTTAAGCTTTCTTGAGAAAGTTTCACGAGCTTGCAGCAATGTAGGCGCTCACTGGCTCAGCGCCTAAAAGTTGAGTGTAAGGCAGTAAAAATTATCTACCGACAAGGGCAAACGTGTAACGGCTCTAATTACTTGCAGTTCGGATTTTTCCCGTTGCACTTGGGATGAATTTTCCTTTTGCGCTATAGCAAAGTTTCACCAACGAAACTACATCATTCGATTATGAAGCTTTTCATAACAATAAGCTAAAGTTTATGGAAAACAGAAGTTTCACCTCTGTTTACTGCATTTTCGCGTGAATTCTTTTTCGCTACATATTTCCCTTGGTTTCTGGGCGTCGCATAATGGAGTTTCCAAACCACAAGACCGCATATTTCACCCGTTCCGAAGACTGCAAGAGCATTTGTATTGCACGAAGCATAAACTACGTTGTGCGGTTGGCAAACTATTTTTTACACAGCTTCCCATTTGCATTCCACACCGCAACAGCAACAAAAAAAGGTGTGTATGTTTCCTGCTTCCATGTGTGCAAACCAGCAACTCACCTAAAGCAACCAAAAACAAAAGCAGTTACAACCTCGGGGCGTTTGTGAGGATGCTTGAAAGCGAACTTAAATCCCAACGGAAATAACTTCGTCTAAAAGGGTATTCGTCGTCTGCGGGTTACAACATGGGGACCAGCTTCTTTGATCCTTCGTTCCCACAGTGTGGATGGTTTTTTTTGCCGGAAGATTCTTTTGACTATCGGGAAGACATTTGTGACGGGAACTAGCAACCGTATCCTGGGTCACTGGTATGTCAGAACAAAACGCTCCATGAAAAATGAGGGCAAATGTAAGCTTTTCTCGATTTTGTATGCATTCTAGCCATTAAAACCACATTAATTCCTACTACTTTCATACCTGTACGAATGAATTAAACAATTCTACATTAATTAGCAAGCCTGTTCTGTTGCAAAATTCCAAATAGTTATTATCACAACCAGGAACTTTATACAAAATCCACTCAATTACCAACAGGCTCGTTCTGCTTCAAACATGTGTCACCCGTGGTTGTCATCAACTCTGCTCAGCCCTTATCTCGTTACGTACAAATTAATTGCCATTAACTATCCGCTCAGAACGAACCGCTAACAAGCCGTTCCCCGGGCAACACACACTACACGTGCAAAAGGCTGTTAAACTTCCTTTGATGCGGCGAGCGGTTCGTACTCATTCGAGAACCGAATCGGAAAGAAGGATTAGCCTGATTGCCCCGAGTTGCACTCTAGCACTTCCCTCAGGAGGGATTATTTTTTATGTCCACTTCTAACTTCCTCCACTGATTGTTTCAGCGTGTGTGTGTGTGCACTAAATCTATTAGTGGCTGAGCCGCCCTGAAGGCTTTGGTTGAGAGATAATCGGTGATAGGAAGGCTGATCACGATTAGATGCGTTGAGTGCTGAGCGTATTTAGTAGCGCTAAACGTCGTCACGACCACGCTAAGTAGACAGTGTGGAGACAGAGATCGATTCTGCTGGAAGGTACTTCAATCAAATTTTACAATGATTATGATCAATTTACCCAGAGCTTGGTTGAATTAAGGTTTGTTGGAATTTATTAAAATAGAAAGAACAATCATAAGAGCACCGATAAGTTCTTCAGGAAATCAGCTTAGCCGGGTATCAATTTTGTAAAAGTGATCGCTAAATTACCTCTTCTAAATGATGGTATAAATGCCACTAATAAACCCTCGTTACCTTTAATCAATTAGCTACTGATCCAATCACTAATCTGCTCAATAATCGTTAAAAATCAACTCTCCGTTTTTTCCCCCACCTGCCATATCGTTCAACCGGATTTGATGGATTTTCCACGTCACTGAGTTTCCCCGTTCGGCTTCGTACACATCAAAATGGCGCGAAATACGTCGTCAGCGGTGTGTACTGTACGGTAGAATTGATTTGCATTCCCCAATAAAGGTATGTATCTTGCGTCCCATAGCATACGGTGGGCTTCACCACGGTGAAGCCCTTTTCCGTCGCACTTCGACGAACGGTTGGCGCAAATGGCGCTGAAACGAACCATTCACTTTCCCACGGCATTGTTGACTGTGCGTTCTTCGATCGATTACCTTGCGAACCGTTCAATGTCTTTACCGTACAAAAAAAAATCGAACCTCCGAGTGAAACTAAGATGAGCCCTCGAAACCAAAAGCGAGCGTCAATCGGGAAATGGGCCATAGCTAATAAGGATGTTACACTAGATCGATTCTTGTTGACTCGTACCGTTCTTACCGTGTTGAAGCAAGTAAACACTGGGTGGTTTCAGATTTCCACATGCAGTAACTACGCTTAACGTGAAGTATTCGCATTCGGTTTAATACATGCATGTAAAGACACTCCGAGACTCGGTGCAAGATTGTTTCAAAAGTCTTCATAACCGATCGAGAACTGTGGGAGGCTTGTACCGGATCCGGGAACGTACGATTGGGGTTTGGGTGGTGAGGCCCGGATAGCATTTACCGTACCCGTGTGACGGGTAAACATGCGCCCCATGTAGCCGTATTCGTGCAGCGCAAAAAGGGCTGGTGGAGCCGGTGGGTGAACGCGTGCTAACAAGCAATTAAATGCAGCCGTAACAAACTTTTACAGAACCATCTACACAGTGCGGCGCGCTAGCCGTACTTGAGCACTCTGCTCCATCTGCGTCAGAGAGCGTACAGGGGTTTCGCTTTGCACCCACAATCACGATATCTTCTCCCTCCTTGATGCTCCCATGTTTTCGCTTGTTCCGATTGCCCTTGCGCGCTAGCAGATTCATTTCTGACTTCCTACGAACGGGGGATAGTCGCTTTGCCTACTGCTATCGATAAGAAACTGGCAGGTCGATGGCAAACCCAATTCTTCGTCTCCGGGCCCAGGTGGCCTCGGTAGATGCACAAGTGCACTGTCAGCACTGCGTCAGGAGACATGGACTGCAGTCGTAGCCAGTACTGCAACCTTCACCTTTATTTACACAACCCATCATGCCCCATTCCATCGATGTCTATCGCTTCCGACTGTTTTGTTCCATCCGGTCAGGCATGTCATACCAAGAAGCCAATGTCATCTAGGGAAAGGTTGTGATAGATGGTTCTTTCGCATACTTCCAGTCACTAGGTGCAATGTTAAAATGTTAGAAAACAGTTAATATTAAAGTTAATGAAACTCCCAAAATGTAGATTATAGAGAACTCATTTGGAATTAATATGTCACAATTTAAGCGTTTTTTCATTGAAAATGATAATGAAGATGGAAGATTACGAAGCAAAACGATACAGATCGGCCATAAAATGATTTCGTTTCGTTTGAGCTAGACAGCCATCTTCCCTTCATGCATTATTCAATGGAGGATAAACTTGACTAAAGGAGAGATTCCAATAAGTTCCTCGGTAAAAAAAGGATAACTCTATCATTCATGAGATGCTGAACAAGGCAACATTACCGCATGATTATTATTTATCTTTCCTTCCGGAAAAAGGTTAAAGACGATAAATGTATTGCAAACACTTGAGTGGATGATAGTCAGTAGGAGACGGCTGTATTGAGAACGTCTTAGACATATCCGAACAATCATTGGAGGATAATGAACCAATCTGGATTCCAAATGCTCACGGAAAACAATGCACTTGCCATTCAAGGGATTCCTCAAGGAAGAATGTGTTGAGTGTGAAATGCAACAGGATGTATGCAGCTCCACCTGTTGCATACTACCTACCACTTATCTGAGTGATTGTAAAAATAATCAACTAATCGATGCTGTCGATTTGTCGACGGTGTTGTAGCGGACGCGAACAAACTGGGCAATGCAAGCAACAAGCTACAGCTCCGTAACACGCCGATTGTGTTGCTTTAGACGCAAAGGCAACCCGTACCAACTGCCCGGTGGAATCTCCACAACCACCCACCCATTAGCGAACGAGATGCTTCAGATGCTATCTCGCGCCACCCCACCTCGGCCACCGCAACTGATAAGCCGCACAACAACAGCCGTCGGTGGTGGTGATGGTGGCGGCAAAAACTTCCACCAGCAACCAGCTGCGTTACATGGGCTGGAGGAGACGATCCGATGCGTTACACGAAACCCACACGCGGAAGTTTTGTTCGCCAAGAATCACAGAGACAAACTTCAATAGGAAATGCATCGCTTTTCTCGCAACAGCATCCAACAGGGAAGGGGAGAAAAAGTTTACCTTTAAATCATGCAAACTATCTGCGAGAGTTTGAAGTTTATGTAAACTAAAAGCTGGCAACTTTAATGGTGAAGATGATGTTCTACACCCAGAACTCATGGAACTCATGGGTCATGTAGTTGAGGACGATCTTACAACTGTATGTCAACTTTGTTACTTTCGTTCATATTTTACACGAAGAATTCTATAATTTACGAACCATCTTAATTGGTAGTGTATTGCATAACTTATCTCAGCTGCTTTAGACACACACATACACCATTGCCGTTACAAAACTTTGTCCCAAAGGCCTAGGCGCCGTGAACTGCGGTGATGCTCCCTCCCGAAGATTCTTATCTGTTGCGCACAAGATTCAGAGACGCTGGAATGTAACCAGCCTCGGTTGCCCGTGGCCGCGCGTGTTTGTTTGGTTTTTCGCGCTGGTGAGAGATTGTTTTGCTGCCGTAGCCTGTGTAATTGGTTGCTCCCTTGGTTGGGTGTAGGCGTGTATTGCAGGGCTCACAATCACGTTCGGTAAACCTCCGTCATCAAAATAATTTTTTTGCTAAACGAGAGTTCACTCTCACAATCGTATGGCCGCGCTGTGACCGTTTCCAGTAGTGGCTGGAAACGTTTATTGATTCTAATAAGCCTTCCGCACATCCGCGCGAGATTGCTTGTTACCGAATGAGCTTGTTTGGCGAGCGCGCGAAGCGTTTGACTCGTGCAGGATCCTTTCGTCGCCAGGGTGCTAATGGCACCATCAGTTGTAGCCCCTGTAAGATGTTGGGGTGCTTTGTGCGAATCAGAGGGTGGGTTTCGAAATTGGGACACCGTCAGTAGCAAGCGTACACTCACTCACCCTCACCTTGGAAAGCGTTTCGGAATCGTTTGAAGTTGGCGGGAGCTGCATGAGAATTGCTGTTCCCCGTGGGGTTGGAGGTGATTTGTGCACTATTGAAATATAATCGACCACGCGAGAAGGCGCCCTCGGGCAATGGGTTCTCACATGTCTTCCAGTACAATGTATGCTTTTCGAGACGGAGCTAGTGCGAGCTTTCGAGAATACACTCCCTAGACACCGTGCCAGAAGCGCCACCGAGCAGACGACGAAGGGTGGGCCAAGTGGTGTTGAAAAATCGTCATTCTCCGCCGTCCCAGACATGTTGATAGACATCGGTCAATGTCAACTGCTGCTGCTCGCATGACATGATATCATCAGCTCATTAGTATAGTTGACAATGGCTATCGTTTGGAAGGGTCGGGACGCGGGACCTGCTTGCAGTTTGATGAATGACACGCGCTAATATTCAGCGTTTCGTTTCGATAGTTATCCATCAATAAAGAACCCAAAGTGTTAAGCTCCCAGAATCATCTTCAAAGCTTCCGAAGCATCACTATGCTTCTCCAACACGCATTTCGCGCCTCTCACGCATGAATTACTGATAATGCTACTACGGAATTTCTCGTAACCTTTGCAAGTGCGTCACACAATATGGTAGCGAAGATCTGATTTGGCGATAGATTCCGATTGAACTCATTCATCAGTTCCATACCGGTTACTTGTTGCTGATTCTGTTGTTAGCACGCACGTACCAATCTCTTTCAACCCCCTCTTTGAAGAAACAAAAAAAAACATACTAGAGCGCAGAGGAACTCGGATAGCAAAACATCCGAATGGGAACCTCGCATACTCGCAACGACAATGCTATCTTATCGCACCCGCTGCTCCGGGAGATATGCGCCAGATTACTGTTCTTTGTAAGAATCTTAAACCTAAGCTCCTCGGCTACTGGGCACCAGTGGAACGGAGCAGTATTACGTGTCCTGAGGCAAGCGAGGGAGACAACATGTATGGTAAAACTTCTTCCCAAGGTCCGTCCGGAAGGGAATTGTGCTACGTGTGTGCTTGTTCCCCCTCGTACTTCCATCCAAACGTCTCTCTCCGATCCACTCCTCCTGTGGGAATGATCAATCTTTAGGACATTATCTGGGTCAATTGCACCATCATTCGAGGGCGAACAATACGGAACGGTACAACAGTTACAACAATCGCTACAACACACACACACACACACACACCCTGTGAACACTGTGTCCCGCGTGGCATTCGGTTCGGTAGGAAGCGGAAGTTGATTCCCAGTAAATGACGGTACGCCGGAACGGGAACGGGTACACGATACAGGAACAATCGTCAATCCGCCGGAAATCGATGTCGCTCGCATCGATGGAGGTGGAATTTATTGGATTGCCCTTCTCCCGCCCAGCCCACCTTGGGGGCGTGGAGGGTATTCTACTATCCGCCAGCCGATAATTGATATTTTCACTAAACACACTAAAGCTAGAGTGGTATTGTGGGAGGCAATCGATAGATACGATAGGAAATGGAGATTGCATTAGTCTAAGGGTGGTTATTGTTTTTTTCGGGGGAGGAAATTGTTGGTAGATTTATTGCTATTGATTCAAAGATCGAAATGCACACAAATAAACTCTGGTTCTGATCTTTATCGGCAGACGAGTGTTGGACGGCAAATTTGCTGGAGGAGCAACAGCATTTCTTTACATTATGTTTCATGAGAATGAAAGTTTCCACATGCAACAAGAACTTTGCTACAACTTTTTCGAGCCTTTTTGCTCCTGTCCCTTACGAACGACGTAACGATCTGTTACTTACGTGTATAATCCATCATCGTGCTATGGTGCGCCATCGGTCTTGCTGGTACGAGGGTTGGGTTCATACAACGGATGACGTCACTTGCAGCGTCGTCACAACAAAAGCACAGCAAATCTCGTAACCCTTTTTTAGGAGCAGCTTTTTCTTCCTCACACACACACACACGCCCAGTGCAATCGTTTTGCGATTTTCCTTCCCAAACAATTACGTTCACCTGTCGCCGGTTGTCGTCTGTCGCATAATACTATGCCCTTACTTTACCCGGCAAAAAAAATGAAGCACTTTGCCGCCCCTTCCTTGGCCAGCAGACGGAAAGGATTTTGTCACACGCGCACGAAACAAGAACTGTGGTGCTGTTTGCTTTGGCCAGCCGGAAATGGTTTCCTTCGGAATGCCGGAACTAACACTTCACTTTCATCAGCACGCAAACCTCGGTCTCGGAGCTGGGATCGATTTTTGCTTCTTCTTCGCGCTCTACACTGTGTGTTGGTGTGGATCTATGTCTGTTGCTTGCTGGTTTGCGATGCTCTCCGCTTGCTTCCGATACACCGGAAATAGGTATGTTGAAACTTCCGCCCGAACCAAGCCCGGCCCAAGCGCCGTACAGGAAGGACGAAAAAAATGGCAATTTTTCTTCAGCTTTTGTCAGCTTAAGTTTAGCGGAGCACAGTGGCAAACGGAGTTACAGTAGCGTTCGCCCGCTGGCTAAATACTGATGACACAAGGAAAGATCGCTATGGAACGTCAGGAAAGATTCTCTTTATTGTCATGTTTCATTAAACCTGGAACGCGGACGATTACTTTAACCGATTTTTAAAACAAACCAACGAACCAACAATAATCGACAAAAAAAGAAAATAAAAAACGAAACAAATGCAGTAATCTCAGTAAAAGGTGTCCTTGAGCTCTCTACAGAAGAGCTGGCATCGCGGGAGAACACAGTAAGGTTACTACAGAATAACAAAGGCTAAAAAAAAAATGCGCTCAGACCCAACCGTTTAGTGGCTGTGCTGGACATTCAGCAGCTGGACGCTGGATGATGAGAAAATAATTAAAACCCTCCCAAAAAGGGGAAAATAAATTGAAAAATACATCACGATTCCTTGGCCATGAAGCACTGGAAGGAAATGGCAGCAGAACAGTGCGCGGGCACTTTTTTCCCTCCTTTTTTTGTTCAATTGAACCACTTTGCAACCGCAAATAAGCGTTTGTGTTTGGTGTGCGCACATATGTCTGGCTGTGTGTGTATGTTTTTGTGTTGGTGATACAGGTGGTTTCAGCTCAAACTGTTGAGCAGATTCTTCTCCAACCGCAAGCACATATGATGCTGCGAAAAACGAAAAACAACCCGTGTTTCCTCACTTATTGACACTTTTGTACGAAGCTGTACACGAACACGCAACCAAGATGGTTTGGTTTGCCGAAAAGGGTTCCAGTTGAAATCTTTGTAGCATGCTGATGCGACTTGCGTTTAGTGGCCGTGTAGGGGAACGTTTTTGGGGGACACGAAACTAATGTAACACGTACAACGAGTCAAACAGTTACATGATTATTTGAGTACAGCCCCTTGGGAGAGATATTTTTATCACTCTCGCCCCACATTTATAACACTTGCATTTTTTTGGTTCATTTCATCGTTTTTTTTTCTGATGTCTGATCATGCTAGCCCTAAACATACGTACACAAGCACACGCGAAAGAGCACACGGTTGCACCAAGACGTCACCGTATCGACTTTCAAATCACAAGGTGAGTCGCAAAGAAGAACAAGAAAAGGCCGAAACGAAAAAGAACGTTTTCTTCACTTTTTTGGCTTTGGTGTGTTTTTTTTTTTAAAGCTACCCCCAACGCACGTCGGGAAGCTGTCACAAAACTGAACCGAGCGTAACGCACCCGTAACGCACCCGTAACACTGCAACAGAAACAGCCCAGTACTCCAGAGCGGCGCGCCAAACCAACCAATCACTTGGGGCTTCGTTCAGCTTCTTCGAGCTTGCGTGTCACTCGTGCACACTCCAACGCCGAGCGCCCTACTGACGAGACCGTTGGGGTTGCCGAGCGATAGAACTACTAACAACCGAGCACGGCGAAGTACGATATACACACCGTGCGGCCTAGAATTAATCAAACGAAATAAGGGAAAAAGGCGGGCGCACACAACAGCACGAAATATCTGCCCCAACGGTACATGTACGTGTGCGAACATCGTGTATCGGGGCTGGCACGGTAGTATCGCGGTACTCACACACAGGTAACCGCACCACACCGAACCATCGTGTCGGAATTCCCTGCACTCGCTCTGAGGGGACGAGCGGACGGACGGGGGTGCATTGGGAAGGGAAAAAGGACTGGTTCACGAAATCACAATCAACATAACACTCCGTGTGTTGGTACAGAACGTGTGCTTGGTAGTGGTATACACTAACCGTGCGAGATTGCGAATCAACAGCCGCAGGTGAGCCGGGGTGCAAGTAAGGGTAGAGGGATGAAACAACCCCCTGTCTTAGGGCCCATTTGCTCCCCTTCTACGTTCGTACGAGCGGCGTTTCGAGATAGTCAGCTGGCGTGTCTGGCAATACAAGGTGAAGGGACAGTGTGTACGGGGTAAGCGCGAGCGAACAAGAGAGAAACTGTTGTATGTACTCTCGTCAACTACGAGCGTGATGCTGAGGCCGCAAATCGTATCGTACAGATAAGAAGCACTCATTCTCGATAACTCGCTGGAATGGTACCCACCCCATTATCACACTGCCGACACTGAGTGTCTTTCAACCCTTGTGCGAGCACCATCAGTGCGAAATAACCACTCATTCTCACAGCCCCAATATTTCTCTCGTTCTCTGCCTTAGTCCTCTTAGTGTACGCCGAAACGGGGTTTGCTTCTCCGGAACGGCACATGGCGACGCCATTAGGGGATGATCACGAGCGTTACATCCAACGGCGAGACCCCCGGGGGAGATTACACAGCGCACTCCACCGTCTCAGGGCTCGTGATGACCAGCTGGTCCAGATCATGACAGCTGATAGATCTTCCTCGTGGGAAATCCAACCGAGCTGCATTATGGCAAGTAAATGTGAATAATGAAGGTCTGCATTTTTTTTTCAATTCGCGATAGAGACGCTGCGGTATAAAAACCGTGCAATCTTTCGTCAGCTGATGTGCGGCCATAGTGTTAATGCAATAAGAAAGCCATTTTTTTTTCATTCTAGGGGATTCATTTGCTTAGCTCATTGATATCTTGGGTTTTAGTGGGAGTTTTTTTACTTTGTTTGGATTAAATAATTGCTTCAAATTATTTGCTTTAAATACATTGATTATGATCACCCTACACATTTCCTTTGATTTAATACGTTACAACTTAAGCGAAAGAAAACATAAATGCTGCTATAAATCGATATCACTAGCTTACCCGTGATAGTAAATACATGATTATCTCTCCCACAAACAAATAATCCCATCATAATCTGGTGTTGAACGTTACACATTTGAAGGAAAAAAAGCAATGCAAACACACCACTTTACAACAGCCATTGGGAGTTGCTCTAACGCTGACCTAAATGGTCGACGGAATATAATTTATTCTGCAAGATTTATATTAAAGCGTTCCACAAATTCCCTCAGCACTGGTGACCATGTTTCAACACGTCCCATAATTGCCGGTCGGCCAACGGTCGGAAAACGGTGGCCCTGTATCTCCCAAAAGCACCAAAACAAACAACCACCTCCATTTTCCAAAGGAAATTCATTGACCCACCCACCGACCGGCGACACATGGAGGTTGGTGTATGGGCGAAAATGCTTTATGCAAATATGAACCCGGCAATAAATAACGTCAAGGAAGAATTTTATTTTTCCGTTTGAAGAAGAAAAAAAAATATCAGGAATGTATTAGCCGCTCCCTGTTGCCGCGTTCACACATTACACGGTTTGTGGCTTTCCGTGTTTGCTGTGGTGGTTGTTTCATCGGTCAACCCGTACGGGGATAATAGATCGAGTTCACAGTTTTCCTTCTTATGAATCACGATACTATCTGCACAATAAATTATGAGGTGTGAAATCACTGTGCACGTGAGTGGTGGCGTACGTGCGTTATTATATTAGTGTTTTTTTGTGAAATTGAGTAGAGGGAGCCGAAATAAATACCGCCGCCCTACTCGCGATCGTCAATCGTGAAGATCATGTGAAGGAAGATTTATTAGCTGAGAAGAGCATACATTAGAACGAATTCTTCATGCTGCATTCCACGCGTGAGTGATTGTTTTCACTTGAGTTGATTTACTTGGTGGTAGTTGTCAGAATTTAGCAAAGGGTTATGTGTAGGATAATGTCATGACAAATAGAAAAACAACAACCTTCTGTATCGTTATTACCTTCCAATTCGTCTACTTGTAAGAATCCACCTTCAATCCACCTCTTTGCTCTTTTATTTGTTTCCTCATTTACACAACATGGCGGAATGTGATAATAACAACTAAAAATAATTTTGTTTTTGTTATGCATCGTACACACTCTTCAACCCGAGTGACGATACACACACTCTTGGCGAAGGAATGACCACATTTCAGCAAGCATGATTCCAAAGATAGCGATGTGACTTACTTGTGCTTCTCAAAACACCCGCTCGGGCACACGATAATCAGAGTACAAACTTGCTCGGACCAAAAACTGTTATGATCATACCATGCGGCCCATCCCGGACATGCCACATCAAACCTGAAAGGTGGCTCACTGGTATTGGCTAAGGGTATTTTAAAATGCCTACAGATTTCAAATTTCCCTGACATTCTAACTGCAGCCCTCGAGCGAGAACATGGTTTATTGTGCGTTCGGGGGTTATTTCCCAATCCCCACCAACAAAAAAAAAACTGGATTGAACTGGGAATTTCCTGTAGACACCAGAGAACGCCAACCAACAAAGTATTTCGCCGTAAAAACTATGCGCTCAAGAATGGTTTGCAGGAAACGCGCCATAAAACAGCGAAACCAGTTACTGAGTCGATTCACCAGTCACGTGACAACTTCGCTACGACACTCCAGTGCCCAGTGCGGCATGAATCTTCTGCAAGTGTTCTTTTTTTGCTGTTGCTTTGGAGTGGTGGTAAACTTCATGCCTTGAAATCATGCCGCACAAAACGAAAAACGCAGCTCTGCGCTCAATGGTTTAGTTTTGATGTTCGATGAGTTGATTAGTCACCAGACTCGAGCGGGCTCGAATCGAAATAAAAAGAGAAAAATCATACTTACTGCAAAACGAGATAAGATTGCGCAACTTACCTGTAATTAAAGGAAATAAGTGAAAATGGGACATTAAAATCACTGTTATTGTTATGTTTGTTTCAAATTTCGGTTAGAATTTTTCTCAAGTCCGATTGGTACTGGAGTGTCTTAAAAATGTGTATTAATTTATCGAATTTGGTGGGACCCAAAACGGATTGGTCATTATGAATCACATTGGGATACAAGCTTCTGACGTTCATTTATGTCCATGTAATTAGTTATGTCAATATTCACAAGAAGATAACAACAAAGTTCTGTAGAAATCCCGACCAACAAGCATATTGTAGAATCAATGGTGCAACACTGTAGTGTTAATTCATCATGCGCTCCTACAGCTCTCCACCAGCATTCTGTTGGATGTATGGCACCACATTTTCACATGCGATTCACCTAGAACTACTAGTACTTCCCATAACAATCACCCTCAGACATCGCTCGCTTTATAGCATTGCTTCCGGAGTTGTTACCAGTGCTCGGGAAACATTCCAACTCAATTTGCTATTACTAGCACCTCTTCCTGAGGTACTACTGATCCTAAATTACCCGTCCATACAAACACACGCAATCACAGGCAAACATAGGCACCTATTTGTGATGGTCTCGAAATGGCGTAATTTATTCAAACCTCAGCTTATCGGAACCAGATAAGGGGGCCATACTTTGCGGTTCAATCTAATGCACTTTTGCCACGGTACGGCAAAGCAGCAGCACGCCGAGAGTATGCACTTCAGTTCAGGCGCGGTTATTCCCATTGACTTGATACACAGCCAGGAAGCCGTACATCCCGGAACAGTGTAATTTCTGTTTTACATTTCAAATTAAATTCAGAACCACCTTCACCTGCAATGGGTCGGTGGACCAGTAAAGCAATTCCCCCAGATATTGTGCCGTGTCCCGTGTATAATCCCGATGAGGTTCAACGGAGCTAATACACGCCAATCGAATCCGTGTGATGGGTGGGTTGAGACCGTTTTGAATTTTTACCGTTCGTACATGCATAATCCAGGTCGCAGTAGGTGGTTGGCCATTGTTGAGTACCACTTCTGGACGTTAATCTTATCATCCTAGTTTATTGCCTTGCATGCAGAGTGAATTAGACGAGTAAATTAAGGACTTGCATAGGAGATCGTCCAATGTTGGTAGCCGAAAGAGTTACCGTTCCAGACGAGATATTGAACATCTAACGACATTTTATTTCGATAATGGTTTGTATAATAACATTTACTCAACTCCACTCACGACACGACATCGTTCAACCTACCATCAATAAGCAGAGAGTCCTCATCGTCACTCGTACATTTTTGGTCCAAGTCCAGCTGATATGTTGCTCCGTTTGCTAGCTGTGGATCCTCTGTCGAAATATCTCCACCAGAGATATCTGCACTATCTTCGGTTTCCTCCTCCTCCTCTTCCTCCTCGTCCAATGGGACTCCCTCTACAACAGGTGACAACTCCAACGACGTTCCTTCCTCCATCGTACCCACTGACCCATTTCTCGCACCATAACCAAACTGCTCCATCTGGTGCTGCTCGTCATCTTCACTGGTAGACGTTGGCAAATCGCCATCGCCATTCGATGTACTGCCAGTAATAATAATCATGTTTCCAGCTCTATCGCTATCACAACCACAGCAAGTCACAAGCACTTGCTGCCACTTCCAAGCTGTATCGAGTTGTACCGAT
This sequence comes from Anopheles culicifacies, assembly GCA_000473375.1. Lineage (NCBI taxonomy): Eukaryota > Metazoa > Arthropoda > Insecta > Diptera > Culicidae > Anopheles > Anopheles culicifacies. The sequence continues at coordinate 7,346 of KI422550.1, read as the reverse complement.
CGACCGGTAAGTAGTGTTTTATTTTTTGCTTCCTCCCTACCCCACCAACCTACCGTCCTCCGTACAGGTTGAGGTGCCGGAAGAGCGGCAAGAACTACACTACACTACACGGTTTTGTGTTTTCTGTCAAACAACTACAACCCCTTGCGGGTGCTTCAGATTCGAGCAAAACAACGCACAGCAAGCGAGATTGTTTCCTGCTTGTCGAATGTCGATATTACGCTTGTACCGGTACCTTCCGAGGCAGCAGCAGCATACCTTAGATCTCTGATTATGAGACCCCGCACGTGACACACCGCTCCTTCAAATTATGCTACACAATCTTCACACAAATCACCAGCGAAATGAAACGAATGGACACACGAAAACACGCACGTTATCTTGTTGCCGGTGTTCGATGGGGAAGGAAGTTTATTTTCCACCCATTCTTGAAACTCACCGCCCCTTTTGGGTTTGGGCTTTTGGCAGCTGACTGGCATATGGTTCCAGGAATTGGCGACAAACTTTTTGAACCACTGGCTTTGATAAACAATTAAGCTGATTGCACTGTCACAGAGACGCACGGCACCGCCACAGTAACATCATCTCACTGCACCTGTCAAGCGAATAAATTTGGGAAATTATGTTGTCTGATTGTGTAAGAACTTTCGCACAGACACGCAAGTCTGGAACGCAGTCGGTCGACTCGGCAGCACTCTACACCAACAACCGATGGGCCCTCACAACGGCTCTTCGATGTTCGATGTGGTTCGAGCGCCACACAGTTTACATTGCCGGTATATCGAGCGACCACCAACCCGCAAGTGTTGCCCTCGTTGTTGGATATAATCGATTGAAGCTATCACGAAAAACGTGCTTCATTATCTATCAAACGCTCGATAGGGATCCGATTCACCCCGCCCGATTGGCGTATGGAGCACTCATTGGGGATTATCGAGGGCGGCAAGGATCGCCTAATGTTTCGACCCAGCCAACAATAGGATCGGACTCGGTACGGTCCGTGATGTAACCACCGCACTAACTCACGTGTTACGGCCACCGGGACACCTCGTGGAAGGACCTTTGGGATCTCCACCCTTCAGGATCGCGTAATTTATGGACACTTCCTGCTCGGTGCAAGCGTGCGGGACGAAGGTATATTTATATTGGAACCTAATTGACGGTAGATAACACACATACGTAGCATTGCGCACTAAAGCACTCCTTCACTATCAGCTCGGTGGTCAAATGCCGGCAGGCAATCAACTATAGTGCTAGTGCGTCGTTACAGTGGGGCGCTAGGGCGGGAGAAAAAATTGCAAATCCTATCATACTACCACACAATATACACACTGGCGGCTAACCGGCAACGGTATGGTCGTCAAACTAAGCGCACTGTATTGGACCAAACCGTTGCCCCCCACAAGCAAACTAGTTTTTAGAGCGCACGGCTAGGACACACTCTCCTCACGTCTCTGGGGGAGGAGGGTTGGACTTTGAACAACGGTTGGGCCGTACATACACCAGGGACGACGAGCAAAAACTTGTGGACGCTACCCACACGATTTTTATTTTTCTAACCCCTTTCAAACAACAAACTCGGAAGCTATTACGCCACACATTACTAATGCTGTTTTGTGTCTTGCACACAGCTCTGATGGTACACACCTTTCGTCACAGTTACATACGCTACCAGCACACACTTGGCGACCGTTTTGCACTACAATTCTTTTCCGATTCTATTTTATTCGTCACCTTAATTATTCCACAAAAATGCACCGCTCCGCATATTGACCGGAAGACGGTACGCAATATGTACGCATTCCACCATGCTTCAAACACACCATCACACCACACACACACAGAGCGCACGCGATCGTGATCCTCAGCCGAAAAAAAAACCCAGTTTGTCCGTAAACGCACGATGCAATGAAGGTGGCAGGGCAAAACAGTACGAACGAACGAACGGCGCGTTATGACAGTTGTTTAGCTGTGACGAGACTGAGCAGCACCCGCTCGACCCAGACCAACCAAACCGACCAGACCGAGACTGACTGGCTGACACAATCATCAACACCAGCAGCCAAGGAGAAGCGCGAGAAACCGCGAGCCGTGCGTCGACTTCGCGTACGCAAAGAACTTGCACCACTACCGCCGTGCTCGATTGGTGACTGTCAGAGTGAGAGGGAGCGAACAAGCGCGCTAGTGTGTGTATGTGTGAGAATGGGTGAGACACGGGGAAATGAAGGGTGTCCAGAGGGCCGAAATGAAAACGAAAACCGAATGGATGTTGTGAGGGTGGGGAATGGGCAAAAAAAACAACAACAACCCCAACAGTCGAAGCAGAAGCCACAACGAAAATGTTATAAAATATGACCTCCTAACACGGGTGAAGTGGGTCGCGGGTTGGGGACACGGTTCTCATCTAGCTCCGTAGTTGTTCTTGTGGGTTTTAGCGTAAGCCTAGACGCTTTCCTAGCTCAGGATTGGGTTCAATGTGGTTGAGGAATAGCTGGGGAGGCAGACTAGTACCCTTTTAGCCGTTGCAACTCTATAGTCCGCTTATCGAAAGGGGATGATAATGAAAATTAGTTTACATTTATTCTCTAATAAAAAAATGGCACATAACTACGAATAACGTTAGAAATGAAGTAAAAGGCACATTAAGCTAGTCTGTGGATCATAAAACCGCTAGTTTGTATTACAAATTGCATAACTTTGGGCGTTTTTTTTATCAAACTGGTGCACAAAATTACCAAAATACCAGTGCACTTTTTTGCACAAAATAAATCCCGATACTCGGAACTTATCAATACCATAACCCTAGTGCATTCCTCAAGCCTGTTAGTAGCTATAATACATAAACTACCCTGCTGGTAGTAGTATCCGCGCTTCCCTCTAGTGTTCGTGTCGATAGTGACGCCGATCGTGCCCTGGGGTTCGGGCCCGTCATCTACGTCACGCGGAGGACTTCGGAAAGGTTTCGGTCCGGTAGCGGTGCAAAGGGTTGCGGGTTGTTTGGTCGTTCACTTCTGTGTGGTTCCTGCTCGTCAATCGATTCGCGTTCACGGCTGAACGCCAACCAAATGGCTTCCTTTCTAAAAACAATTTTCAAACCAACGATAGAACACACCCTGCAACAATGGGGGGTGGGTGAAGGAAAAGGGGTTCAAATGGCAAATAAAAAAACAATCATTAGAACTATCTGCAAGGTGTTGAGGTAGGATGTTTTTTGTCTTGTGTTGCGGTGTTGCCAGCAGAACAGCAGAAGAGTAATTATTGAAAACAAATCGCTGACAATGCGCTTGGCACTGCACTTGCAGCGGATGCATGGTTGTCAGCTGGTTTAGATTTATTTCTTCCTCCGTTTGTTTGTTTTTTTTTGTTTTGTTGCTCAAAACAATTTGCCTACCGGTGCATTCTTTGAACGTTGTCCCGATCGGATGACACGCAGAACGCGTGTTATCTGTCACCGTGAAGGGCGTGAAATGAAACGTGCGCGAAAATGATCCTACTCGCTCGCAGTGGTTGTTTTGGGTCGATGTAAGCTTAAACTTTCAGCAAACGAGAGATGGTAGAACAGGCTCATAAATCATTCGGACCATGTTTTAGTAACTTAATCCTCACCATTTTAATGAACAAAACTTCACACATGATCATTACGGGGTCACACATTAATAACAACTGTCCCCAAAGGTGATCCAATCGAGCCAATCCAATTGACAGCTGTTTAATTTAGGCAAACTTTAAATAAATCTGCCCAATCAATACAATGAACCCATCCCGCCGGTCGATTCGCTCGCGGGTTGAAAGTTAAGTTTTTTTGATCGTTTGTTTTCTTATTAGTATTCCTATAATTTAACGCCAACCTTGGCAAACCGATCGTATTATGATCCATGTGCAGCGCGATCAGATAGACGTATTTGGTAAGCTTGCTTGCATGAAAACAAATTCAAAGGAACCGGCTTCGGTCGGTGCTTGGTTTTTTGCTTCTTCTTGTGCCCAAGCATCAAGCGATTAAGATAAAACTTGACCATTAATTGATTTGTTCGGTACCACCTTTAAGCGATCATGTATATACAGCAGCGTCCTTCGTACGACAAAACGTAACGAAAGGAACACCTCAGGGGAAAATAGTTTTATAGATAAGCAGGGAATAGGGTTGTAGCTAGTTGTAGCTGGGCTTTTGACGATCAATGAATGCTTCTAGATCTTTTTGTTTTATTTGATAACCGGCGAAGTTACACATTCGTGGGTAAGTGCAACAAATAAAATAAACGAAAATTAAGGACCATTATTAAACGCGCCAGGGTAGAGCTCTTTGACATTATGAGCAATTTGGGGTTTTGTGCTTTCTTTTTGCCAATCAATCCCGGTTCCCCGGACGAAGAAGCAGTAGTACACGACTAGTGCGAACAAAATAACATTTAATTGCACATAATTGATAAGCGGAATGGTAAATAATGATGAGATCAATTAAATTACATGTAAACATCTTACTTTGGGAAGCAACCGTGCCGGACGCTTTTAATCATACAGAAATAACAACAATCGATCAATAATTACTTCAACAAACATTGGACGCATAATATTTTCTTAATGACTATTACTAGTTACTGAACAAGGCAAAATTGTTTTGGTTCAATACGATAGTTTGTAAGTAAAAAAAAATTAAGCTCATAAGCAGTTGGGTGATCAGTGAGGCTAAAAAAAATGTTTCAAAACAAGGTCTCTAGCCTCCCGCTCGAGTGGGAGTAATTGAACGGTTGCAAGCGGCTGGGGCGAACCTACGCCATAAACCTATAATAATATCGATAATAATATATTCAAAATCGATAAGCGACTCCCTTTCGCCATTCGGTGCACATCTCGGGAGGGGGGGAGGGAAGGGGGAGAAAATGAAAACAACCACCCCACCACCCCAGCCGAAAGGTGTGAGCCGACCCGACGACAAGCCGATAAACGTTATTTGAAGCCTTTACGGTTTCGAGGCTTTCTTGGGACGAGCGACACGAAGGGAAGGTATGGCACACAATGGTGGCCATACAGCGAGCCAGGCCAGGTTGATAGCCCCATTAACATGATTATGCATCGGGAGCTATCGGTGGTGGTGGTACTTGTAGAAAGAATGAATTATGAAACCGCGCCACTATCAATAACCGACATCGATACGATAAACCTTACCTTTCTTTGCTTTTTTTCCATTTTGGTGGTTGTTTGACGTATTTCGGAAAAAAAAACAAATTCAAATGAACCACCGTTGAAGGGTAATTAGAAAATGCTTAAAATCAAACATGATTTGTTTTGTTGCTTCTTTTTAATAAACTTAAACCCTTTCGAGTTATATTTACCTTCGCGTGACCTCTGCTAACGCGCGCACCACAGGATGTCATTTGTCTGCCCCTTACCACCATGGATGCGCGGTTCGGTGGGTTGTATATTTAAATCTTATTAAAATTATACCGTACGCTTCTAGACGGCTTCTTACGTCCTACGACACTAGCGGTAGTTTGATGCTTATCGATTTGATTGATTTTATAATAGCTGCTTGTCCGTCAGCAGTGGACACATGTCGTGCGGTTTGCACTGGCTGTAGGACACACATATAGCTTCTCTAACGTTTAATCATCTTAATTTTACGCAAACCCGAATGGTTCTCACCTGCACGTTCATGCACACCGCTAGTCTAGGTGCAGCAGTTTCCACACGGACAGGTGGAAAATATCATCCAAAAAAGTAAAATATGCTCCCGCCGTTAAGACCTTTGAGACACCGTCACATGGGCGGTTAGGTTATTGATTTTCATTTGCATGAATTTATGAGTGACATTAATGCTGTCTAGCCGGGCAGTTGCTATCTATACCGTCGCCCGCTACCGAATTGTATCGACCAAATCGGAAAACTTATTAAATATTGCACCTAATGAAGTCAACTTTTGCTACGCTTTCGAACCAGATCCCTCGTTATGGTGGTTGAGGGGTTTGCTGTGCACGTCCAACATCGACCTTACACTCCATTCGTAGCATACAGCAACAAACAAACGAAAAAAAAACGCACCACACATACATGCATGTGTAGGAAATTAAATCAAACCGACAGCCCAAACGCACCCCAACGGATGACGGAGACTGGCGACCACGATGCAGCTCGTGTCCGTTTTTGGAGGCGCGTCCGTTGCAAACATCTTAGCCACGCTAAGGTGCACGCGCACGTATAAAGTGGCGTGTGAATGCCTTTTTGCGCCATCAAACCGAAAACCGAAAGGAAAGCGACACAAATATGGACAGTGGCGCGCCTGTCGTGACTGGTGGGTCCCCGTGTCCCCGCTTATGGACACATCCGGTGCAGAGGGGAGCAAGAATACTCCTCAAGCACCCATACACACACGCACACGCACGCACGGGACACTAGGGACTGGGTTTGTGGTTTTGGTCCAGTTTTTACCCCATCTTTCTACCCCATTTTCATTCGTACCCCGCAGGGATGGTGTAATGGTGGTCAATAATTATTATGTAATTGCAAGCCGGCTCAAATCATACGCCAGACCAATCTCTGGAGATATCGGAAGAGAGTGGAATGGTAGCCGAGTGATCAGGTTTCAATGTTGTCGACACGGCCAACGTGGTAATTGATGCCCGGTAGGTGGTCAATGATATGCGGGGCTAAATAAACATAACATAATTAGCGTTATATTTTAAATCCCTCGTGAGTTGATATCAAGGTAATAAAGAGAGATAAAAAGAGAGAGAAAAATAGCTACAACAAATAATTGTAATATTGTTTTCGAGTCCTAATTAAAATCCATGAGAGCATTGTCAATAAGAATTCTATAATTACTGAGAACTTTGAAGGAATTAAGAGGAATTGAAGCCAGAATGTTTTGAAGATTAACGACATGAAACTATCCCCAAACACTCAAAAAAATAATTGCAATCTAAATCTCAGATCAATCAGGAATTTACCACAAAACGTGTGAGCACGTGCTTGGCTTAATTAAGGAAGCAGGCTTAAACAGGTATCGCATACTAATCAATAATAAGATGCAAACGTGCATATTAGCTGATATGTAGAATTTGCTCTGCAAACAAAGGCTTTGCTGTGACATCACACAGCTTCCAATGCAACATTGTTGCTGAAATGTATCCAGCATCCAGGCATCGGACTAATATCAGCCCAATCCATTCATTATCTTAATTGTAAATAAATCACCACAAAGGAACGTGCACGGTTCCGTGTTTGGTTCTGGTTTTGGGATGATTTGATTACCGTCCACCATCAACGGTTGGCCACTTGTTAATTGACCACAACCGAACATGGTCCCCGTTTCCGCGCAGGGGCAACGGAATTATGTCGATAGGCGGCCAAAA
>KI422549.1:0-82259 GCA_000473375.1 Anopheles culicifacies | reverse complement strand
AAACATTGACGAAATGTCATGATCGCGCTAGCGCGTAAACGCAGAGTTGCCGCACTTCAGCAACTCGCCGCGGTAGCAAGCGCGTTTTCAGCCGCGGCAGCTCTGACAGCTGAACTGGTACAAAACTGGCATAAACCAAGCGCGTTTTACGCGCCCGCGGCAAAACGCGCGTAATGTGGAGTCAGCCTTACGGGTATTTTCCCCATCGTTAATTTTATATTCAGATATCTATTACGTTATTTTTTTACATGTCCACGTTAGTTACAGCATGATTAAAATGTTCCAAAATAACGTTTTTTCATTAATTATAAAACATATCTATCTTATCCATAGTGTTAGTTTTTGTAAACTTTCACCAAATATTGTAATGAGAATTTATATAATATAACAATTTTGTCACAAAAATGAGCAAAACACACGAGTTAAAAGGCGAAATAAGTAAAAAAAATACATAAACATAATTTTTCATTGATTAAAATGAGTAAAATGGTCCGCAATAAACAGTTTTAGCATGAAGCTGTATTAGAGCATTCTCATGAAGAACAAAAGTTCATAACAAGGACTAGAAGTTAATATTATGGAAAAAGTACGAAAGTGAAACGTAAAGTAACATTGGAACTTCTGGATTACAGTACTTACGTTACTTCCACTAGCTTACATCAGTTGGGAAATGCATGGCACTGGTTAGTAAAGGTGAATCTCTTCGGGGAACTATAAAAAAGTTTTGTTGTAGATAAAAACAATCCAGAAGTTCACCTGGTTTGTTTTACTTGGGGTTGAGTCTCCCTATAGATAGCAAACGTCAATTGTTGAGACAAGTATCGGAAATAAAAATCATATAACAGTAGGAAAGTACTTCTAGATATTTGATTTGATTTACTATATAATTATCGTGTGTAACAATCCTGAAATGTTCTTTGTAAACCCTGAACGTCATTCCTCTGTATATCCCTTCAAACTTTTTGTTAACTAGTATATAAGCTAATTTTAAATAAACATCTTACAGAAGACATTATCCTGCTCTTTAGCAGGCAATGTATTAAGATTAAAAAGATGTAATATAATATAAACAAAACACGCCCAAATTATAATGATGTATAACGAAGCAGTCAAATTAAGAACAAAAGTTCAATGAGACCAAATTCATTCGCGAGTTTGAAATATGATCAAATTAAAGAAAGGTATTATTATTTTGAAGAACTTCCTACTTATCGAATGCAGCGTATTTGTTAATCCACAGCGTCTGCTGAGAGAACAGCATGAGTTCCAAGAAGCTTTTAGTTAGCTGTTCGGTGTTTATAATTGTTTAGTCCTAAAATGATAATTTAAGCAATATGTATCCTAAAATGTATTGAATCAAGCATTTCCATAGGGCTGGCTCTCATAAGTAAAAAAAAACTTCAAAGCATCACGAAAGCAAGATCGGCCTTTCAATATTTAATTACACTTCTTAATGTTTGGATCCATTACGCTGTTTGGTTTGTACGACAACATACCGTGTTTTGCTTGTTGTTTTCGACTACGGGTTTTGGTCTGGGGTTCATTTCTTGTTATTCCTAGTTGTGAAATAAATATTGCCGAAAAATCTTGACACATTTAGTTTCTTCCCACTTCAAAAACATCTGCAACCAGTATGATGGTGATTTATATTACGATATCAATAGCCGATCCGGAACAACTTCATCCATACGGAGGGTGTTAGAGTCGTCTTAACCTTTCATGTGTTTCTGTTCAACCCACAGCAGGATGGGCATTCGTGTAACACTTCCAGGTACGCACACGTATGCGTCAGCCACAGTTGGTCACTTGTGATGAAAATCACGTTTATCACTCCCGGTTTTTGGGGATGTATCGGAGTTTTCTCCAACCCTTGCACTCGGACGATGAGACTGGCCAACGGGGTCCCTCTGTTTTATCATGCAGCCTCTTTGTAGGCGGTTCGTCTCAGGGACGATGTGAAGACGTTCAGTCACAATCGCGTGGCCTTTCCGGGCACAGCTGCTGCATGCTGGCAAGGAAATCAATTTATTTCGTTTCGAAGTTGGAAATATTGGCAATTGGTTGGTTATCGCATGCCGGATGCGGGTTTGTTTCTGATTTTTCGTTTGATTTAGATTAGCAACGTAATTGCTATAAATAAGGTCCCAGGTTCCTTGTTGCCTGTGAATGAAAATTGGGGACGTGCCCTCCTTGGAGCATCCGACATAAAAGACGACTATGAAGAATGAAGAAAGGAAATGTTTAGTTTTATGGTTTTGGGATAGAAAGGACAGCACGGATGGTGAAATGGATTGCACATGTGAAGGAATTTGACCGAACTTGGACCATCAGTTCAAAGTTGAATAAAAGGGGCAACATTGAGCTTCACGTGCGGCAAATGATTGAAGTTCTTTCTGCTTTTCCTAGATGTGTAGTTTGTGATGAAATAGAAAATAATAAAAAACACACACACATATTTTTTACTGTAAACTTTAACAGGCTTATCAAACCACATAAAGATAATACCATTAGTTTTCAATTCCAAAATGGACTCTAACTTATTCGATTTATTGAATTAATTCACGCAACTGTCATACCGACATATTGACATACCATGTAAATGAAATATTGAATTGCATGTTTTCGATTTATTGAATGTGTGAAATAATTAACACTTACAGAAAGCGTCTAGCTACGCTAAAAAAATTGCAGCTCTTTTGGACGATTAAAAAAAAACCCAAACTACCTCTATTTCGATGAATATCTAATGGGGATGAGTGACACTTTGCAACATGGTAAAATTGAAAAATGTTTTGTTTTCATTCAAATGAAGCTAAGCATGAATGCACAAAACAGGACGGTTCAAATTGAACAATGTTGATAGTTAATTGCGACTACACATGTAATGCTCGATATGTCACCCTCCTGTGAAAGGACTCTTGAGAGATGGAAAAATCCCTTTCCTATACGAGGCGGATCGCCGGGCCCACCAGTTCTGTTCCTCGGTAGCGTTCGAACTTTCACCCTGACATTAATTTTCATCCATAAGTAGGGTGAAAGAAGCATCGCTTCAAAGGTGCGTACAGTTGAGAGTCAAAAAAGTGAGACCGTCTCGGGACTTTTGATGGGATGTCGCATAGAGCTGCTGAAGGGTGTAGCGATTTATTAGGTAAAAAACATTTAAAAATAAATATTGTCATTATTTTTAATATCCGCTTTTCCAAGCGCATCGAGCGCTCTGAGCGCTACATGGTAGCTTGTGGCGATTGTCACAACGGGGCGCATAATAACAAATGTCCCTGGGAGACAGTGAAAAGAGAAAGAAAAAAAAAACACACACACAGGGGACGAAAGAAACCCCGTGAAAGGATGGTGACGATGACGCAGATCCACGCGTTGTTGTTAATGGATGCTGTTCCGCAAGGGACGCTGTATGAAATAGATCTACGCAGTTGCTACGATTCCGGTAGGAAGTCATAGTGCAGGATCAATAGTTTCGCCGTATCGTTGAAGCTGGTCGATGATGGCCACGGCTTTCCGTTCCATGTCGCACTCGGATCCGGAAGGCATCGCGCTCATCTGCCAGCATAGTTTACCGAAATGTCTCGCGTATTAAGGATCGACACGAGGACCAACATTATGTTACTTTAACTCTAGAAGGGTGACTCACGAAAGCAGTTGTCACAAGTTTTATTATTGTCTGCTGCGCGTGTCTGCAGTTCAGTAGGTTTTACACTAATGTATGCCTGTTCCCTCAAGAAGGTGTACATTTTACAAAAGTAGAACCAATTCTTCAACAACTGCTTAAAGTAGAATGTTCTGTGAATGTCCTTAGGAAATTACAACCATGTTACAATAAATTATATATATTTTTACTTTCACCTTCATTGTTATCTCTAGCTTTTTGTTGTTATTTGTAATACCGTTGACATAACCGAACGAAATTAAAAACATAAGTACTATGTAAGCAGCATCTCACTAGATACAATAACCAATCCGTCCTATCGTCTTCTGTTAATAATGACCAGGTGTCCTTCGGGCAATTTAAAGTACGAAACCGATACAGCATAATACGAGACTTAGGAACGAAAAAAAAAATCAAAATTTACACAGAAAGATGTTTGAAAGAATACCTCTTCACAATTTCCAACCGGGCCGAGGAAAAGCTTAAACAAAACAGTATCATCGCCACAGGACACATGTCCACCTACGGTGCCTTGCTGCATAAAGTACTGCACAATTTGAGTTTTCGATTTTGGTTGCTGTGACGAACAACAACACACAGGCCTTTTTTCAACCAGAGAGGTTCTTTCAGAGCGGGAGATTTTCGTTTTTGTAAAAAGAAACAATCCACTTGAAACAACGCAAGAGAATATACAAAAATCACCCACTTGCTTATCTCCCGGAGCGACATCCCACCGTGCATTGAGCAACTGAAAGCGGGACTGCGCTTTGGGATGGGCTGGCACAGAATCGGTTGAAGTTTGGGACCGAGTTTAGCTCAACGATTCTTGTTTTGTTTCGAAGAAACGGTTACATCGTACGCTCTGCTCTTTATTTTGTTTCAGCAAAGTCCAAACATTCTTCCTGCTATTGTTAAGGGTAGCACAGTATTTATGTGCAATCCCAAGGCAATCATAAGCGATTTTGTGTGAAATTTTGACATAAGCGTGTAACACGATCTCCCCAGAGATACGTGATACTATCATGAAATGGTCGGTTGGATGTGCTGGGTTTCCTAGCTTTAGCCCCAAGCTATCGTTTCGCAGGAGTCCCAGGATGGATTGGCACCAGATTCCCTGCACCTTATTTAATAAGGATGAAATAGCACCAGTCAAGGGCGATATTTAACGTCCTTGGCATTATGTGTACATACTTTGGGTTTGTAATTTGGCTATCAAACTTGGCTTACATATTTTAGCATATTTAGTATCATAAATTATCGAAAGAAGCATCAGTTATGACTGTGGTGCAACAACATTACACGAAAGTCCTAAGAGTAAAACATGGGTTGTGATTGGATTTATTATTGATTATTCTTTTCAAGCGTTGCAGCAGTTTCTGTTGTGTAGTGTGACACATTACTTGTTTCTATTTTCATTCTACGTTTGCCACTACCATCGAGTGCAGATTTTCCCAGGATTGCATCGAGTCCGATTGCCAGGCGGGAGGAGAAGCGAGTGTTTCAATAATTGGCACCCTCGATTACTCGATTTTCGTCATATGGCTTTTGCACGTTCTGCAGATGGGACACTGTTTAACTTGCATCGTGCCTTGGCCATGACGACACAAAAAAAAAAAAACAGGGAACGTAATTACAAGGTCGTCACAAGCGCCTATGGCTGGGAAATCGAATGGGAATTGAATTACTTTTCTATTGCCACCTTCATCATGTTTCTCGAGGGATTATCGTGCGTGCGCACGTACACGCTGCCGTGGATGCGTTCTTGCAGCGGAGATTAGGACTTGCAGGGGTTCGGTCCGCTGCCTGCAACAGCTGAGTGCTCGAGAAAATGGTCGAGCATTGTTTGATTTTTAATGGTCTCTACAGATGAGTGGCTATTGTTACGATTGATTAATGATGGGGACTTGTGTGAAACATTGTATCGAAACTTCTTATGCCATTATGGTACCGCAGAACAGTGAATGTTTTGCATACGTTTATCGAAATGATTAGCGATTGTGGATAAATGCTTACATATGGTTTATGTTGTACCGATATCTGATTTGATATTTGTTTTTCACGAACGAACCTCCAAAGTATTTCAATTCCAAGCACATATCAAACAAAATGAACTTTTACTTTGGTTATTTATGGGATACATGTAGTTCAACAGAGGAGACGGCTTATTGAGATTTTTTGTTTCAGATTGCAGAGGTAAGCTTTTAGAAAAGTACTCAGACATGCTTTGGTCGGCGTTTGTGATAGTTTTATTGCGCACACACGTCTGCTTTCATCAAAGATTTCCTTTTTGAATGACGTTCTAAAATCACATTCTGAAATGACTGTTTGTTGCTACCTCTTGTTTCCTGTATTCTAATGAAATTCGTATTACCACACTAGCGTGTCATGTCGTTCAAGTGGTTTCTACTTATCATGCACCTACGTTCTTGCAAGTCAAATGCTTACAGCACCAAATGCTTCACGACAGGAAGCGTTGGAATATTCCTAAATTCAATACGGAGGGATGAAACGTAGAAGAAAAGGACCGCAACCATATTTAAACACGCAGCGTGAAGACACAAGCTTAGCCGATTGAGGACTCGTGTAAATATAGCATGTTCCGTTCCCGCTCAACTGTAGCGGTCTGTTCAGACACGAGTATGAACCGTCTCCCTGTTTTCCCAAATCGCGCCGCGAGTTGTCAGCTGTTTGTAATAGAGAGTTCAGATTTTGGGTTCTGAAGTGCCGCGACACATCTTCGATGGAAATGTCCAAAAGACCCTCCCTCCACAAATGGTTCGGCGTTAACATTGCCTTCCCTTTGCAGTGCGGTGGATAATGAAAATGTCACCAGGGGGCACAACACTAACCTTTTACTAAATCCCGCACACGTCCTGCACATTAATAGCAGCAGCTCACGGTTTTCCGACGGGTGCATGGTGCACATAATTTATGTAAAATATATAACGCCAGTTAAGCAAGCTTCCACTTCTCATTTACAATCACTATAAAGCGCACAGGGAAAGGTAGAAAACCATTCCCTATGGCGAATAAAGACCCTGCGTCTATGATATTTGTGGTAGTCATTTCGTTGTATTACAGTGATCCATTCATTCATCTAACAGTGAACAGTGGATGGTAAATATTATTCGCGGTCGTTATTGAAATGGTGAAAAACAACCGAACAACACAACAACTTGTGCTATTAAATTTCGAATAGCACCAGCTGGTACAGGTAGTGGGTACGTTTGACCCAGTGGCACTGTGACTGTCACGCTAAGTTTTATCAGCTACTTTCCGGATGGGTAGGAGTGCTGTGATGTACGACTGCAAACGGCAGGTCCGACGTGATGAAGCCGCTCATGAAATCTTCGCACATTCATCCTCCGTTAAGGGCTCTAAAGAGCTTATTGATTTCGGGAAAACGAACATAAATTAACGAGCTAAATAACTTAATCCCTCCCGTTTGCCGACGAGTCCGATCCAGCGACAGCGTCGGCGTTGAGTGAAAGCAAACTCAATGGGATGGAAGCTACTGACTGCTAATGCAGCTCAAGCAAACGCAAAACAAAAACACTTTGTACAAATGGAAGAAGATGCTTATGTCAACATAAACATGACATAATTTTTAATGTCAAACGGTTGACAAGGAGTCGAAAAACGGAGTATCGCGCGCTTTCGAAATTGATGGGTCGATCTATGGCCTAGGAGATTTGAAGTGGCTTAACAGAATGTATTCTTTGCTTATGGTAGAGGAGATGTATTTTGAGAATTATCAGCACGGGTACATTTATTTGTTTGTAGTGTATTTTTTAAACATTTTCCTACATGCACCCAACTTGTGTGACATTTGCCTTAGATAGAAAAATATGTTCTGGCAATCTGTGAGGCATAAACGCATGAATCTCTACAATATAATTGTATTTCAATACGAGAACAGAACATATAAAATGGTTGTATACAGGGCATGAGAAAATTGCCTACTTGGCTGGAAATGGAACCATGAAGTATTCAGTAAAATTAATCCATGTATAATGATAATAACCCTTATATTAGTGAAAAATTGCGGTACAAGAATCCCGCAAAATTCGAAGGTCGAATCGAAGGTGTGAAAATCGAAGGTGTGAAAGCAAAACTCAATCTTATGGCTGATATTCAGTTCACGCAGTTCCAGCTGGCTGTATAACGATCTGCCCATTGCATTTTCTTTTTTATTTTCATTTTACAGAACCGAAAAACCGACCAACAATAAGCATCGGTCATAAAACTGAACAACCGTCCAGCATTTTCCAAATTCTAATTCCTTCTGTACGGCTCTAAAGGACACTCAAGGCAATAGAGAAAAGGGAAAAAAAGATTCTCAAGGATCTGCCCTATTATGAACAACAGAGAGGTGGTAAAAAAAATCTACCCAAAAATCTTCATAAGCGTGCAGCTCGGGCATAAGACGAGTGCCATTAAACACTGCAATACGCCGACAAAGGCCTTGTAAAAAATGCTAGAAGTTCGTTTCTTTAACTTAAAATTTTTAGGGTCAGCAATTGTGTTTGTTTTTACTGTTTTCGATCTTCGGTGTGAATTCTACCTGTGTTGGGATAAAAATGTTTTATAAGTCAAGCGCATCATGTGCACAGTGTAGATTTGCACTAGGCGGTGGGAATAGAATATGTTCGCCTTGTGACACACATCTGAGTCTTTAAAAAAAAAAAAAACGAGACAAAGTAAAGCAAGATGTAATATTTGAGCTTCAAGAAACCGCCATACTTGGTAAATCATTCTTTTGCTTCGTGTATGATGATTCAATATAACACAAAATAAGAAACAAACCTTCATTCAATAAAATATAAAAATAAAAACATTGCGTAAGTTAAGATATATTACATAAATATTTTACGGATAAAATAAATCAATCTTAAAAAATTACTATCAGAAGGTCGGTCAAAAATGAAATTTTTTACTTTCACATCAGAATTACACATTGCGTAACGGACGATCAAGTCAATATATTTGCATTGGTAATATTTTATGTAATATTTCCGAAACCCCTTCATTAAACTCATAACACGATTGTCGTTCAAATTGGTTTTGATGTGAATTGCCGTTCAAAGGGTCTATTTTCATCTTTCAACTTCTCAACATCATCGTACGAGTTCATCAACAAAATGTTGTCAATAAAATGTCGCTACCATTTGGACGGCATTCTCGAAACAAAGCACCTAGCGGAAGGGGTATTCGCATAATAAAACATATTTTAATCCGTTTTAAACCGATTTTGTGGTATTATGTGTTATTATGGCGATACCGTCACCATGTCGACAGTTGCCGGTAGTGCTGCCGTAGTATGTTGACGATACTGATGAGTATGATCACGGGCCGTATGATGATTATGATAAGGCTCCACAGATCCTGCGCTACTTGTGTAGGAGTGCACGCATTTTCCATCCGTAGGGCAGAAACGTCCAGGAGTCCTTCGGTGCTGGAGTGAGAGATTAAATATGAAGGATAAAAAAATAAAGTTATGGTCGAAGGTTCCGAAAGGATGAACCGATAACTGGTTGTCAGTAGGAAAAAAACAAATTACACTGATACGGAAGGATACGCGTGGCTGTTCCTAGTGAGATAATAATGGACCGTACACCCAAGAGACATTTTGCCTTTCGAATGTAGGGGTTTGCCGCCTCTCACTGTAGGTGGAAGGATACGATCGGCCTTGGGGGGGAAATGAAAACGTGTGTCGTTTCAATTAAAGTTACGGTCATTAGGATTAATTTGATTATGTAGGAGTATTAGAAATGCGCAGAATCATCCTTTAGATTGTGTATGGCTAGATAGATTGTTTCACTTTATGTATGAACTCGTTCTAATAGGGTACCTTAGCATTTCTGGAGCTCCTGTTGCTATTTATATTATGGTATTTGTCGTGCGTAATGTGTTTATGCGTATTTGATTCCGCAATATATGTGTTTCAAATTTTGTCCCTTTGTGTGTAGTGAATTAATCGATGCTGAGGTTTGGGTGGTTGCACAAATTTGTGTGAATTGTACTGGTTGTTATACTAAACTATTTCTTTTTTTAATACGTAGATTATCAATAGATTAATATTTGCGGCATATGATACATTCATTCCTTCATATAAACCACGACATCAGTAAGGATTTAATGACAGGGCAGAAATTTATTACCGGCTTTTACGCGCTTTGTTTACGTTTTCTGGCAATCACTCATTCGATGCTCGGTGAAAAACAGTGACCTCCAACAGTAGAAAGAAGTTTCCCTGGTTTTCCATCCATGCGATGCGTAATGCTCCCGGAAATCTGCTGCGTCGTGGCAAAGGAAACTCCTGTCAAGCGTAGTTCGTGTAGGCTCTTTTATTCGCCGGTTCATCCGCGCCGGTGCATGGTCGAAAGCCGATCCCGAGACAGAACAGCTGTTCGGGAATGCAGGGTTAGAGAACAATATTTCAAGCCATCATGGCATCAGGCATCATCAACAAGGAATTTACATTTTGTTTTATCAATGTGGCATCTAACTGTTTTGGCAAAGAATTTGCAATGTTGATGTTGATACAATTTTACAACAAGCCATTAATTTGAATAGTTTTCCATAAATGTTTTTGAAATAAGTTGTAGCCAATAGTGTTGTAATATTTGATTTTTGTTTCTTTTATTTAAATATTTGAAAATGTAAATAAACTCTCAGTATCAATCGATGTTGCGCAATGTAAAAAGTTAATATATTGTATTGTTCAAGTTTAGCAAAGATTGAAAAAGGGGCACAAATAGTCCGCTAAACGTTATTGAATAAAATAAAATAAAAAAAAAATAATAATTGCTTAAGCTATATTTTTTCAATTGATTTGGTTTTTGGCAAAGAATAATATAGATTTCATTTGTTGATCTAACGAGTGAACGGTAAGATTATTGCTCTTTGTAGAAGTACGTCAGTTCATAAAATAGTATAATTTGCATTTCATACATTGTACATACATTGTTCATTCATTGTACAATGTAAGGTACATACATTTGTTTAGATAAGAAAAAAAATTGTGACAGATTTGACACTATTGAATTTTTAGGCGGATTCTCAAGCGGATCGATTAGGGTTAGTTTGCGATATTTTACTATTATAACCTGTACAATAAGTAATCAATATTATATTCAATACACTACTACTTGTAAGTGATAACACGTTCGTAGAAACAAAATGAGGCAAAATACACGAGGAAAAGAGACAAGTGACAAGAGAGTGACAATCTACTCATAATAGCGAATGGAAATGGGAGGCGAACCCTGGATGTGCTGCGATTGGTGCCGGGTTCGGATCCGTTCGGCTCAAGGCGCCGGGAAAGGGCGAACAGCATCACACACAGTACTGCTTGTTAGTCGTAGTTTGTCTTTGAAACCTGGTGGTTTCGCTACTCGGTATCCGCGTTAAAAATGTCGTGCTATTTCATTGCCTGAAATGCTGTGGTAATTGCTGGTAGTTCGTGTATTTTGATTGCGTACAAATAGTGTTTCAACCTTGAATAGAACGAATGTCAATCAATGGTGCCTGTGCAGTGAAAACAACAAGCATAACAAACCGCACAGGTTACAGTATTTATTCGATGCATCTCTTCACAGCCGACAAACATCACGTAATGTACTGAATATTGGAGGTTGCATCTTTGCGTGTTAGTAGTCGTTTTATACGGAATGCAAGAATATTCTGTGAAAGTACATACCAGTGTTTTAATTTCCAAGCGCGAAGCATGATGTTTATGTTTCTATACGGTATTTTTTATCGATTATCGTGTAATTGAATGCATTTGTGTACATCGCCATTTACTGCTACCAGCACAGTAGGTGAAAGTGATGCGTGCGACATGGAAAAGTATCGAATGATTGTTTGATGTAGTGAATTGTGTATTTGGAAGTGAAATAATTAAACACATATGTAGAGAACCTTATGATTTCCCAATGCCATATGAAGTGAAGATAACTTAGTGTATGTACTCCGGCATGAAAAGAATTTAAACGTAGCGCATATGAATCGTAGCGATGAGCATAAAACATAAATTAATATAATAGAAAAATTATGGTTACGAAAGCAAGTGCAACCAACGTTCATCGTTCAGTTAGATAAAGTAATATTTTTTCGATGAGAAAATAATCTTATTGTTACCAAGGAAGCAACAAAGGCAGGCATACAAAAAAGGATTATCCTTCGTCTTTATTGGCGGGAACGGTTTTTAGCGATGTACCTCATACATAACCATTTCGTCGTTGGCGTACTGGATCATCACGGTAAGCATGTGGGAAAGTGTTTTGCGCCAAACCGAAAGAAGTGCTTTCGGATTACATTTCATATCTACGAGTTTGCTCGCAATCCATCTGAGAATTCCATTTTTTTTGCAAAAAATAAAAAAATATCAACCAAGTTCAGTGGATCACCACCAGTAACATCCTCGTGCCATGCTTTGCTGATTTTTTATACAGCAATATACTGGCTTCAGAAAAGTATGATCTGCGCCACAGTTAAGCATCGGCAACCGGAACAGTGAAAGTAGAGAAGGAGTAAAAGCTTTTCCCTACGGAAGGATTAAGAACAAATTTTTCAGGATTATAAGGTGATTATTTGGAGATTTCTCTTCGTTTGGATGGTGAAACTCTTTTATCTACTCTTTTTGCTCAGCAGTTTTCCATGTACGTGCAAATTCATTATGAAGAAAGTATTATGCAAGAATCGTTGATGCTGAGCGGTCGCTATGCGTTTATGCAAACGAACGTCATTAAGAGAAACAACCTCAATAATATAGTTTGGCACTGTTTTTATATGATATTTTATTAATTCTATATTTCTCAAGCTCTATTTTTTTCAAAACAGTAAACACTTGTTTCTTAAGCTGTATGTTTTCTAAACTAGTTGATATAAAACTTTTGTTTTGCAACTATGTCAAACTCTATTATGTACCGTCATCTTTTCCACAAAAAAAGGAAAACGACAGGACCGACACATGCAAAAGATTGTTTTTGTTTACAGCGCCAGTTCGTGCAACAGGATACGGTGGTAGCATTAATGGCGACATTAATAAAATATTGTCATTGTAACCGTTCTTGATTGACAGATGAAGCAACACAAAGCACGAGGGTCAAAACAAGCAGAGTGATAGTAGTGTCGAGAAGGAAAGCAAAACATTACAGGGTAGGGCAAGCTTTGGTGGAAAACGGAAAGAAAGACCATGAAAGACGAACTGAACTCTTCTTAATTTTTAGCGGGCTCTTTGATGTCTATCTCGATGGCTTATTGCCCCGGCTGGTGTTACAACTTCCGTAGAAATTTCATGGGCTTGATGGGCATTTTATTATTAAAATATTCAAGGTTCTTTATCGTTGAACGCTTTGGAAGCATCCAATACACACAGCATTGGATGGTTTCTTGTTTTGTTTGATGTGTCGGAGTTTATAACATGTTGTTTAGTTGAAATTTATTCTATACAAACGCTCGTGTACTGGTTTTGAAAAGTTTTAAAAAACCAACCATTATCGCTTTTGGGAAGTACAACAATTGTTTTAGAATTTTTGATGTTTTGTAAATAAAAAGAGACTCAAACATTAGCATTATGCTAACATTCATGTTAACGCCCAAAATCAGTCATCATCAGTCAGGTCATTTAAGTGCATTTAAAAAAACATATGAAAAAATTTATCAAATTATGTTTTGAACTGTTTAGCGTACATGGTTTATATTTTACATTAATGCTGAAACTTCTCTCATCCCTGAAAGTTGATTGGTTTCGCGAGAAACTCATTGTCTTGAGCACAAAAAGAGAGCGATTAGCGTCCGCATCGACAAATATTGACGCACAAGCTGTGCATTACCCGGCTGATGGGAAAAGCAGCCAAAGGGCAACTCCAATTATTGGCCCCCAAAACGGTACAGCACATGGTCGCGGATGATGAGATTTGCGATAGCCGCAACAATTCCCGAAGCCGGCGTACACTTGCCGAAAGTTAAACAACAGACAACAGTCGGAAGAAATGATGAATCAGGTTTCGGAGGACGCGTTTCGCCCAGGCAGGGTAGTTTGCAGCGAAATTTCTACAAAGAAGTCTAGAAAAATAAAAAGATGACTAGCTATGCTTAGTTACGCATTCTAGCTAAACTCTGGGCTAAATGGTTTGCCTAAGGGCGCCACATTAGGATTCCTGTTGCGTGTTGTAGCTGAAAAGTGTTGATAAGATAGATGAACGATCATGCCAGTGGCATTTGCTTGATTATAACTTTTGCGAAGAATTTGATTAGCCAGAACATTTTGCACTAGTAACGCAGCACGCAGCTTGACTGATAACTACCCCGGATGTCTGTAAACGGGTTACAAGATTCGTAAAGCATAGTACACATTCGCAGTTATTAGCATCGATGTGCCGATTATTGCTCGTTGCTGATGTAAATTTAGCAATCCAAGGGAGGAAAACGATGCTAAATTCGCTCATTAGCAATCGTATAGGTTCTAACTGTTTGCAGCTGCTCTAATTCAGCATTTTTCATTATGTTGCACATTCATAGTCATTTTGAGTGATTAAATCTGGCATTTTCAATGCTAGCAACGCATCTGTAGAAAAGCAATCACATTCTATGTAAGTGTATGTGGAATTCTATAAGAATATTTGATGGTTGGATGATGTGGTTTGAGATTGGAACTAGGCTTGTGTTATCTAGCAACTAAATAGCGAACCGTAAGGCATGCTGGGTCTTCCTTAGGTTAGCATGTTCAGAAATGAGCCACTTGGATGTTTTTCCGACCCCTCTTAAAATTTCGCAGGGCTTCCGGCTTTGCATTGGTCATTAATCTTATAGCCAGATCAGCAGTAAAAACATATTCACCCTCTCTCGATGGAACGATGGCAGAGAGACCAGGAATTATTGTGGGAAAGGTCGCACTCGTTTGTTCTCGTTTTTGGTACACTTTTTCAGCAGCTAGGTTCCAGCTAATCGTTCCGAATGGTTTGTATGTTTTCTTAGCAGACAAATGCAGACCAGCATGCGAGACCTTTGTAGTTCTTTTTTTTTGGTTTTGTTTTGTTCATCGTGGCGAAGGAGCAATAATGCGTGTTTGCTTCGCACAGGATATCGGGGGTAGACTATATACAAAATTTGGGAGTGGTTGGTTACGCATTGAAGGAACTGCAAAATAGTTCACAGCTCTGCAACCGTCCTTTACGGTGAAACAGATAGTAACAGGAAACGGGGAAGAACTTCAATTTTTGGGATTGAACTGGCCACAGCTGTGCTGTATGTTTTGTTTTCACATTT
Source organism: Anopheles culicifacies (assembly GCA_000473375.1). Taxonomy (NCBI): domain Eukaryota; kingdom Metazoa; phylum Arthropoda; class Insecta; order Diptera; family Culicidae; genus Anopheles; species Anopheles culicifacies. Next base: position 67,321 of record KI422549.1, on the reverse strand, counting down.
CAGTTTCTACTTCCTCTCCTTCTCAACACTCAATCTATCCGTGATCAATGCCGTCGGTCAATGGTACGTCACTACCTTTTTTGCGTAAGGGCCATCGATGAACAGTACTAATCTTGGCGTGGGAAGCTAAAAAAAAGTCTTACTGGAGTCCCATAAATTAGTCATCGAACCTATCGGCTACTTTTTGTTTGGCATTCTTTCTGCTTCGTACAGAATGACGAAAGCAATTATCTTTTCACCCGATCGTTAATGCAGTTTCGTACATTCAGCTTGATTTCTTTGATCATAGAACATGGCTGCCTGTGTATGTGAAGGTACAAGTTTAAAAGATTTGCTTTAGCGTGTCCCATTGTTTTGACATGATTCGCATGGTAGACACTATTGAGAACGCTTCATCAACAAGGACATTTTCAGCAAGAATGTAAAAAACAACTCATCGAGTTAAGTGCATGAACTGTCTCAGCTGTTACAAGGAAGCTGGCAAGTGACCGTTTTGTGTGTGTGGAAGAAAGATCAGTTTTCGCTATAAATAGAAAGAAAGATACCGGCACGAGCAATTAAAGCATTAGCTGGCAGAGAGACGCACCATTGATGACTAATGCAACGGCGGCTACTAAAATTGCGAGTCGATGACACACGCGGCCTACAAGCAGCCGTGATGGTCGGCTGTTCGTAAAAGTAAGCGGTGTTTGTAGACGAACGTGTTCGGAGAGCGGGTTACACATGTACATTTTAACAGTAATTTGTAGTACAAGCAGGTGTATGTTTTCAGACTTTTAACTACCGTCAGATGAGACATTTGATGCACATATTTTCGATCATATCACAGCAATATGTAGTGTATTGCGTGAGACAAAAAGTGTCCCAAAATAAATGAGAATAATCACAAACATCCAAACGCATATACAAAATCAATGAGACTCCGAGGGCCCAACTCGGCGATGTTTCTTTGAATCATTTTTGAGCGATCATTTGAAGACCTCCTCAGCGGTCTGATATCATAATTTATGGGCGTTTTAACAGTATTTTTAGTTTTCCATCCGACCATAACTGCTCACACCTTTCACTTTACATTGCTCGGACGGTGGTGTATGTAATGTTTGACGCTCAGTGCAGCAGAAAACTTTACGCCGGTTCGGTTGTTAGAATGCAGTCACATTAATGATGATAAACGCCTGCACACAGTATGTTAGCTCGCGAGTAGCTTACTACACCCATCATGCATACATTCAGCAGTTATCATTCGTATCACCACGTCGAGAATTGAATGGGGTTGTGTATGGTGGCGGTTCAGGAGTGTAGTACTGTTTGTGCTCAAGTGTCGACGGAAAATGTGTAGAGAGCTATTGAAAAATCAACTGCTTTGGTCTTGCTTATTTCCCGCTTCGGGTGAAAGCTTATGAAAGGTGCGTGTGGAAGCAGAATCCGGAGATTCATAAAGCAGCATGATACCGGATCGGTTGGTAGGTGCTGTTGCCGTCTAGGGATTTTTCTTGCCCAAGGATCATGGGGGGCAACAATATTGCTCAGATGTTTTTTTTCCTACTCTTCCTCGCCTTTCTTCCCGTTTTATCACCTACTGCAAATTGCTTCTTTTCGATGCTTTTATTCCGAACGCACCTCCAAGTGCTCTGACAGCGGTAGAGAGATTATTTTCGTTAGAATTTAGAAAGCAAAACACAAAAATACAGCGGTTTAATAAATCAGCATTAGAGGCATGGAGAAACGATTGTAAAAAAAGATGAAAGTAAAATTCATTGAAGAATGTTAACAATGGAAGCGCTGCTGCGAAGCATTCAGGTTGGGCTGAAAATTTCTTCGTGCTACACTTTATGGTTTATTGCCAACACTTTTAGGTGTACGAGCGTGTGAAATGATCTTCCTGAGAGTGAACAGTTTGAAAATAAGAAAACTTGTTTGTATCATGCGTTATGATGTGGGTAGCATATAGTAGAAGATATTTTTAGCTTTTAAACAAAAAATGATAAACTTAAATGATTATAGCTAACCAATCATTAAGCATAAATTTAACAAAAAATACATTTGACCGAGATGTTTAATACCGGACTCAATTTGTTTTGAAATTAATTTTAATGTACAAAATTTATATTATTTTCTCATCCACAGGTTTCTGCTATGAAATTTAACAGCAAATGGAAATCAAAGCTGCAACGTGTGTGTTTACTACACTAATTTAATTGAATCCTTGCGTGAATTGCTCCGCCGTAAAGTTTCATAATTCATCATTTCAACGCGCATCACTGCCGAGAGAATGTTTACCGTCCATGTGTTACTAGAATGGTATATCATGTGACAGCACGCCATGGGCCCGACATCAATAATATTCCTCTTTAATCAAAAGATAGACGATGTCACTCAATCAATTCTGCGGTGAATACTGAGCAAATCAGACAGTGATAGCAACGTCGCAGGAAATCCAAGATATTGATATTACACATAGTAAGAGCATGGGAATGCAGCAAGGCTCAACTGTCCGACAGCATTACTGCTGTTTGAAGTCCTCAAGTGAATTCCATAACACATTGTGCAGATAGTTATTAGCTTTGCGAAGGATATTGCTTATTGCTAAATGTTTTAGTTTTCTGTTCATATAATCATGTTATTCTTTATTTTATTCAACCAATGCGGGTTAGCTAATACTTAACATACTTCTCAGTGAAAATATTTGTTCTGTGCTTAGTGATAATGCTGACCGAGTGGAGAGAATTTCGTAGTGATTTAACTCATGCATAATAAGATGGGTCGATAATCAACGAAGAAGCATAGTGAAGTCGAGTGAACCATATGTAACTGAAATAGCATATATGTTATCTTATTAAACCTTCCCGCCAACACTCCGATTACAACGAGGGGAACGCAAAGGTTACGGAAGAGCAACGGGAAGCAAAATGACTTTTGTCACTGATGTTGGCGTTCATCATTTCGTGGCATGGTTCCTGTTAATGTCGAGTGGAATTTCAACGAAAATACTAGGTGAGTTCGTGTAACAAATGGTATCATTTGAATAGATTAAATGAAAATTCATGATAGGGCATCTTTATTGATGCTTTATTCATGTGTTTCATTTATGTGTATCTTTTGTTTTTCTTCACAATGATGATGAACATTGCTACTGTTTTTCGTCTAAGAATTGATTTGAACATTTCCTACTATGTAATTTAATTATGTAAAATATCGTATTTTCTACACGCCCGTAGTATATCGTATTGACGGCATGGAAATACATCATATATTTGACGTCTTGAAACGTATTTTTTTGATTTTTTTTGTAAGTTGTATGATGAGGAATAAGACCTTTTTATGTACCGCCAGAAAAATAAGGAAGTTTTATCCTTATTTTTCTGTGGTAAATAAGCAAAGATAATACCGCGCAATCCATCACACAAGGCTAATGATGTTGTATGAAATTATGGGACAAGAACCAACACAAGTGGTTTAACGTTTATTCGAAAACAACTGCAATTCTTACGCTAAAGCAGTATGTTTATTATACGCTGCTGCGTCGTACAAATAATGATGCTTCTACATGCTTTTGAAGCATTGGCCGTATAGGTTTCAAGATCTCAGCATTCCAGAATTGTTTTTCATTGAAGGGAAAAAAGTTAATCTGTGCCGGAAGAATAAGCATTTGCCGTGAGTATTCTCCCCCTTTTGCTCACATGGTTGCTTGCTTAAACCCTATCCCGACACAGTCATTCTAGAAGTCTAATTAATTTTTGAAGCTAATGCTTTCTCGGTAGAACGTATAAAAGTAGGTGAGATATTGATCTTGTTTGATTGTTCCGCAAGCATTCTCATGTTACCCTTTTGTCTGGAAACGTTCAGATTTGATGTGTTCTTTTGCTTATATATCCTTAGTCGAGTAACGATTTTGAACGGCTGACACATAAGCACTGGTTTGACTTTTGTTTATCAACCGGCTTAAAGTATGTATAGTAATCCTTTTTCTTTCTTCACGATAGCACGGCTGTGCCGTATATTTGTTGAAAGCTTTCTATTGGTGATGAAATATTTTGCCAACCAAATAAAATTTTGTTGCTTTTTTATAAATGAAAAGGTTGCTTTAAAGCAATTTTTACCATAGTTTTAGTTGTATAATGAGAAATACAAAACACAAATGTCTTGAGACTTATTGCTGTTTTAAAAATCATTACAAAATACGCGATTACTTTTTCATTGTATTGTTAATATAATAAGTTTGCAAATGATTCGGATACAGGCAGTAAAGCAACTCTAATTAACAAAGGGTAATTTAGCTGTTTTTTACGTTAATTAAACATTTGTGTTTAACACACATTACTATTCATGGTAAAAGTGAATTTCATAAATGGAAAAGATTTCAAAAATAGCACCTTTTACTCGTTTGTATTGGGGTTGGTCATAAACTTTCAGCAATTGTTAATTTCAAAACCTCACCACTGCACTGGATCAAATTCTACCGAACATATGGCTAATTTTCGCAACAGTTTGTTACACATAGATATTCTACAGCCAATTAAAACTAAAATAAGGAAAAAATCTATCAATCCTCTAAGCTGTTGCATATCCGGGCTTTATGGTTATAGTACGTTATAATCCATCCGAATGTATCGATGGGATTACAGCACAACTGCTGGCCACACGCGCACTCGCGGTGAGAAGGGTCCTTTTTTTAATCCAAAACAAAGATCTGGGGTGCTGTGAAGCTAGGGTTCCACAAGAGGGTGAGTATAATGAAAGCAACACACACAAAAAAAAAAAAACTATTGCGAATTGATCCACCTAATCAACCAGCGAAATGTTAAGCAAAGGGAAAATCCTAGTTTTCTGTACCCTGACACAATGCTCAAATGATGGAAAAAACATACTGGTGCTAGGGTCTTGCCTCCGATCGAGCGTCCGACATTTTCATGATACAGAGGAATTGTTGGAATGAACCTTTTCGACAATGATCAAGCCGAGAGGGGTCTCCTATTGTTAATGATTGAAAACACCGAAAGTGCGTCAAAATTCGGGATGGAATCATTGGCTTAGGGTTCCAAAAATGGTTTCCTCCTCTTGTCACTCTCCAGGTGGCCTTGTAACGTTGCCATATTCTGCAAAATCAGTGGTAAGGTTCGGTTCTTCGGCAAAATTTTGTTATCGGTTTATGTTATGTGGTCTATAAGCTTATTCCCTTTGTAATTTACTGCGTAAAAAACTATACATTTTCTATCCACTACCCAGTTCAAAGTATTTGAATGATTCGAAAAATGGTCTACACCAAAATAGCATAACGATCATTGCACTTTTGCTAGTTAGATTCCAGGTTTTGTCATGTACTAAATTGCCAAATTGTGAGATTTATATTCTGCTTCATTAGTCGCATATAATTAACGCAAAGTGTACCATAAACGGAAACGAAAATATTTCGTCTGAAGTAAACAAGGTGGTTTGCCATGTGCGGAAACAACATCTTTGACTAAAACACCGCATGGGAGCAATTTTCGAGCCATCATACTGATAGCATCTTATTTACACTCAGCTGATTCTGTTGACGGTTACTTTCATCCTGGAATCCATCGCATGCTGGAAAAATCCTTCAGAAATTTAATGTTTACGGTGTGCCATGTGAAAGGCACACAGTCAAGAAAGCCGACAAGCATCAACTCATTAGCCTAATGAAAAGATCTGCTTGAGCAGATTAGCATCGGTATAGGGATGCGTACCCATGCAATGCTGTAATGTATTCCAAAATCTGTGTGATTAAATGATGGTTTTGCATGAGCTTGTATGGCTCAGATGCATTGAGAAATTGAAGTAGACTAACGTTGCGGACGTTTATCGTGCAAGCGATCCAATGTTCAATAAGTTAGTGAGATGCTCTTTTTTATGGAACATAACTATTTTTAACACACATCGCCCGATGTTTGCACATGCAGACCTAAAGGTGTATTTTGTTGAGAATAATTTCGCTGAAATCAAAACTTCTGTCAAAGCGAACTGCTAAATATTTGTGTGCAAAAGTGTTGCATCGATGTGAATAAAATGATAGAGATGGAAAGGAACACCAAATAGTACTGCAAACTTAGGGAAATATATGTTTGACCTCATGTGTGGTTAGAATGTTCTCACTAGCATTCACTAGCACTGAAATGAGTTGGACCGATGTAATGTATACTTCCAACGATCACATTTCGCACTTGCTTCCCCAATGATCAAAGTGCATTTTCGGCTTCCGTCCATTAATTAAACGAAAGTAAATGATGGATGATGAAGTGGTGAAGCATGTTTCTTGTGGATGTACCGAGCGGTGGTAGATTATTTTTGGCCAGTATTAATTTAATACTATCTCCATTAAGGTAATTATTGCTTTCACCGCTATCGATTGTTTCACTACCAGAGGGAGTTTGCTTCATCTAACTTAAATAGCTACTGCGGAGTGTGATGCTTAAAGATTTTATTGCACGAAAAGATTCGAAGTTTCGCATGTTGTATGCAATTAATTATGGATTTAAGCATGTACAGCAATACACTTATTAAGGTTTAAATAAGCTGCTGTTTTTCTGGACAATCGATTCTTTTCATTTACATTGTGACAGATTGCAAATTACTATGTTTATATTTTGAAACCATCTGTTTTACGAACAAATGGAGCTTCGCACAAAATGAGGCATAAAGCAAATAAAACAGCTGTCAATTTCCCTTTGAGGATAATGGTTTTTGGTTCGATCGGAGTGTTCTTATTACTTGCCATTTTGCCAAATCTGAATGAAAGCGAACTGTAGAATTTAGTACACTATGTCTCATAATGTCTCTGCTATGCAAAAGAACAGTTTGACCATAAGCATAACGAACCTGTTGCTCCAGATACAATCAAAATCGAAAGGAAGCCGTAAACATTATCAGATGGCTTTTTTTCCTCTCTTGTTGTCGGTAATCATTCAAACCATACTGTTAAATTAATTCATCGCCCTTGTAGCTATGTGAGCGATGTGCGTTGTGTTTTCTATGGTTCTTATCTTTAAGGCAGTGTGACTGTGTAAAGCCAGTAATGAAATGTAGCAGAGTGTAATCTTTTAATGAATGCGTCAGTACTTTTCAATTTTCAGCCGAACAATATGCCACAATAAATCAATAACTTCGAGGCTGTAAGGCATAAGAACTGCTTTAATAATTAGATTACATGAAAACGAGCTTTTATATTATTTATTAACTTCATTATTGTCAACGCAACAGTCCTGGGTATAACTTCTATCCAAATAAAAATAAACACTTATTTATTTTTTTAACTTTATTCTCCTTTTAACATTTTCAAATCCCTCAAGAACCAAAATAAACCAAACCAATATAGGTTCGTATGAACGGGAAATTAAGTATGCAATCGTTTGACCCATTTCAAGAACGTTTGTGCTATGTGTTTTAATGCGTTGTCCTCTTGACGTTTTCGGTAATAGGATTCTCATATCCCTGAGGCATTAAAAGTCAACTGCAGACCAAAACAATCAAATTGACTAGAGGTAATTTCTGGATGTTAATGTAATTTCAAGCTAGGTTTAATACAGATCTAAAATGTTGATTCCAAACAACAGTAAGACAATTTTTTTTGTTAATCTGCAAGGTTTAATACAAAAAAACTTAATGATTTTTTTCAGATAGTGGAATATTAGAGTATTAGTAAGTAATAATTATTTTTACCGAAATCCTTTTCGCCATCATGTTCACGACATTTTTTTTCTCAATTATTAAATTTTTGTCAATACAAGAAAATTAGTTGTAAATAAGTACAAATAAACTTATCAAAAAATACCTAAAATTTAATTAAACTGCAAATTCCAATTCAACTGCTATATTCGCTCGCATATTTTCGTGCCATACTACAATCAATGAGATAGGTAGTATAGTTGTAAATAGATTTTCTTGTCCCTTAAAACTTCAAAAAGTCTGGGAACCAAACATCCATCAGACCAATCTTCAATGCGCATCATGTTGGTTAGCAGCACTGATAGGGGAGCAATACGCTTGCAGGGTACGGTATCTATCGCAGCTTTGCATCCCTATGAGCGGTTCCGTTTTAAATCTCGTACAAATAATTCATTTTCATTCAGGCGACGTAGAAAGGAAGAATGTTCTAAGCCTGATAAAGCTGATAACCTAATGTGACCAGAGTGCAAATGGGGGTCTGCCTGTAGCCTATACTGGTATGGTCGGAAAATATTTTGAGCCGCTCTACGTCAGTAACAACGATTTGAACGGTTGCACCCTCTTCAGCACTATCTAATTGAATCATATCTGGCTGATTGCGTGAAGATATTTTCACCAGCAAACTCTAGACTGACTGAAAATCTATCCAACCCTGACAAAGGAATCGGATTGCTGTGGTTAAAGGATGGCGATTTTTCCATCCAACTAACGCTACCAAACACATCGCCGTTAAATATCAGCAAATTTTGAATGTTTTCGAAAATGAATCACTTAGGGGGTGCACATTTTGTACCACAAATTTGATCTCATCAGAAATGGGCCGGAATACCTCCCGCCGATGTCAGATGCTGATGTAAAATCTTAAAACTCAATTTACATGCGATGAGCAGAATTGATTTACGATGTAGACGCCAGAAAATTGGACGACATATTTCCACTTGCTAGAATAAGGTGGAAAAAAGTGGCATAGGTTGAAGGATGCACAATATACAACTTGTTGCGTTTGTTTAACTATTATAATTTTTAATATTGCACATGAACTGGACATGTAATATTGAAAAGAGCAATTATAGAGTCATTTTCTATCAACTATACAGTCAGCGTTCCATCTAAAACACCTGCAAAATATCTGAAGATGCTGCGTTTTACATCCCTTGGAGATTTTGAAACCATGGAAATGAGTAACAAAAATTAGATAAAACCTGTTGCTGAAGGATTGTTTGATTGACATGGTCAAATTCTTGCATCTTTATCATTTATGACTATTTACCTGATAGTAACATTGAAGCAGTATAACCTCAATCAATCATCACAACGCAGTATCGAGCTTTATAAGAATCGAATGGTCGTTCAATAATCGGCAGACAAAGCAAATCAAGAATCGCTGACTAACCTATAAATGTGCGATGAGCGTATAAATATTATACGAAGAAATCAAAATCATTTCATTTCTCTTTCGTAGAAAAGCTGATTCATCAATCGTAAAGCCTAAAAAGGGGATAAAATATGCATCATGCGCGATAATCGTTGTGTGTGAAATAATATCAATAAGATTATTCTAAAAATATGTATTGTTCCACTTGCATGAAAATGTTTTACAGCTAACGATCCCATCAAATGAAATAAGTTTAACATGTTATCACATTATTACTGTACTACATTGCTTGCCAAGTTTCTTGCACGGGTTGTAGTTACGGTACTTCGACAGCTTTTTCCATATAGACAATGCATTCCATTGACTTAACAAAGTCCTCGAAGCAGTATGCTTTCTTTGAAATCATTTTGTGTGCCCCACGCCAAGCGTAAGGACCATCATTTATCTACCGTCTACGACTATTGGTGTATAGCACACACTTCGGAAAAGGTGTGCAAATGGAAATAGGATGGAAATCCAATATTTACCATACAACAATGATGATTACACCGGTAGGGTCGGCCCGGCGTTGTCTAAGAGCGTATCGTTACCATGGATGCACGTACACATGTGGGTGGGGGCGATTTTTTGTGCTTTTTCATCCCACGCGAAACGAAACGAGTAAACATCATTTCATTATTCATTTGTTTAACTCTCAAATCCTATCTTGAGTCATTTTGCGTCTTTTAGCTGATGCTGTTTTAAGTCGTCGGCTGAAGTCTTCCAACATGCTAAATGGTACTGCTTATCCTTTGAATTAATTTCATTTTCGCAGCAACGTGACATTTGGCAGAATAATATGAATTGAACACAAAAAAATCAAACATACTTGTCATGTTTACTGTAATTTGTTAACATGAAGATATAAAAGAAAAGAAGCATGCGCAAATAAAGTGAAAATCCAAACACATTATCATTCAGTTTGAGATGAATATAGCGGATAAAAAAAATCTAGATTCGTTTATTCTTCGTTTGAAACATATTTGTTACATATAACATTAATTCACTCAACTATCCTTCTCTTCGATACTGTACCTTCTATTGCTAATTTAATAAAAAAAATACGTATACGAATAGAACTTTCAAGATGTAAGCGCTTCTTAAGTTTATCAATCACGCGAACATCAGGCCTCAACAAGTGCAAATTGATACATTTCTTCAGCGATTGATCGTTTGGCAAGCGAGTCTTCCTTATGGCTTGGCTTTCATTAATGCGTCTTCCTGAAAGACTGAAGAATAGTGATAACTTGCGAAGCAAAGCAAACTATAAAAAAGGTCTCGTCAACGTCAATGAAGCTAACCTGACTCGTTTTCTAGCATTGAGTGCAATCTTCCGTATGATTGGTTCATCAATTAACTGTCGATGAACGGATTGGAATAATGGCCATTTACTTAAACAGCTAGTGGTTCATTGACAAGAGACAATAAATTGAGCGAGAAAAAATAAAAGCTTTTAGCAAATTGTAGAATATTAAGCGTTCGACTTTAGTTCAGGCTATTTTTGTACTGTAACATTTCTGGCGACTGACAAACTATTTAATGTAAGAAAATTGTTAAACATAGTTTTGTTTAAACACTTCCATGACTTTATACGGTTTGACCACGATTTAATTGTTTCGAGAATGTGATCACGATTTAGTTAAAATACAAAACTGAAGCTTATGGGTGGTCCCTTACCGTCGGACGCTATGGAAATGTTAAAAGAAAATGCATTTATCACATATTTCTTGTGTTTCCGAAACAAAAAAGAGTCAAACATTTCGAAATTCACAGAATCCTGCATCAAGTCGGAAAGTAAAATCAAATAAAACGGATGAAGGCGGCTTTAAAGAAAAGCGAAAGAACTCAATAAAAATTTCCTCCTACAAACAAATACGACCACAGCAATGTGGTTTCTGTGAGCACAGCCAATGCTTACTTTCCATTCACATAAGTTCTTTGAGATGAAATGCCGTCACCGATGCCCGACGTGTTTACAAATCTGTCCCTACACCGGTTTCAGTCGTCATGTGTGTCTTATCCATGTTCCAAGTCTGGATGATGTATGGCATTTCTGTTATGATGTAAAACTCACGCAGCCTAATTATTTTTCGTACATTTACTCTCTTATATCTTTTTGAAAAATTTGATTTTATTTAATATTTGACCGATTTTATAATTACTTGTCATTTAACCTTTTCTGCGTTCTGAACTGTGTATCAGCACTCGTGTTTAAAACTGCTTAGCTTTGCTTTCGCGTAAGGTAAAGCACATTGCGGCAGTACTCTACTGGTGGCACGATGGAACAGGAACGTTGAACGACGCTCCAAAGTTAATAATTATTTCTGTTTGCTTTTGCTGCGTTGAATAAACAACAGCAGTTTCCAAGGTATTGTTTACGTTGCGTTGTCATGTTTAGTACCTCTTGGTCATTGTCTTCTGTAACGCAGGATATCGATCAGAAGCGTTTGCCGGTGAAATCCGCAGTACTTGCCCTTGCAAGTAAAGTGTTTGAATGAAAAAACCAGAATGAATGAATTGTTTTAATCATGAATAGTATTTTTTATTAACTGAAGAACACCCGGACCAAATAACATGCATAGTATGAGTGTACTCAAAAATATTTCTTGTTGGGTTTCTTGCCATTTGAATAAAGATAATGCGTCCATTTTAAATTACTGGGCTTCGAAAATTTTAATTATGTTTATGCGTTTAGCAATAATGGGTCATTCCAAGCTCGTTTTCACTCAACATTTTAATATTACATAGACTGTACACGGAGCTTGAATTTTGTTTGTACATTTTTTTACACCTGTAAATATATTTCAAAGCAAATGACTGTTGACTGTAACAAACCACCCTACATAACCGAATAATGAAATGGTAGTAAAAACCAAACATATTTATAATACGCAGCCTGGGGATACATAATCGTGCGCCAACACGTGCTCCCTAAACGGTTGCATAAACACACATTTATAAACTCGGTCCATACGATGTCTCCTGGCTGTCCTGTGTTACCTGACAAAAGCCTTTATTTGTGTTGTAAAAGGACGGACTTGTAAAAATTGTTCTCCGTCGAGTTGTTTGTCCCTTTCAAGTGCGTTGCAGTAGCTTTCTCTGGTGATTTCGTGAATGATTTTAAGGCTTCGCATCTTACAGCAAAAAATCATCTTACATTTGTTTGGATTCTTTTCTAACGTACACATATTCTGGGACAGAGAAATGGCAGCAGAGAAACTACCCTTAAAAAACATTTTGTCGTATGTCGAAAAGTATAGTAGTATGGACCTACATTTCTTCCGATTTCGGAAAATATTGAATGAGAAAAAAAGGATGCTGATGGCAAGCAATATACTAAGCATAAAAAATTGGACCATAGAATAATGTGAAACTCCTTTCCGCTTCGGTTATGCTGTTGACCAACTCTCAGCGTGGTTAAGTCAAACGTTGAAGGACGGGTGGGTATTTGTTTGTCGCGTTTACCATCACCGTGATGAAGGTGAGTACCCATAAGGGAACACACAGGGATGGTTTATAGTGTAAACCTTTTACCTCATCCTTTTTCTTTGAAGAGCCAACCTTTTACCCTTTATTCGATCTTTACAAAACGTATAGCATAAACAGAGCAGAAAAAAATGTACAAAAGCATTTGGCTAGCATGTCAGCTCGCCGACTAAGAGGACAAGATAAGTGACTCGTTATTTGCAAACGTCCGCCACAAAGCAGTGTTTGGCGTTCATCAGTGAGCAAGTGATGCTTTATACATTTAAGATGTTTTCATAATAGACGTAATATACATATCATGCCGTATATAAAAATGTAGAATACATAAATTTATCAAAATGAATAACACGTTGAAACTCATACCTTGGTTTTCACTTCGTAAAATACTCATACAGCTTTTATATATTACTACTTTTATGTATTGCTTATCTCTAATAAAATAATAGAATAATTATGTTTTAATAAACTTCGTAAAACACTGTAAACGTTCACATTCGTTTTATCATAAACACATTGAACCACATTATTCAAAATTGAAATAGAATGCAATTTTATAAAGCATTTCATTTTCACTGCACTGCCTGTGTTAAAAATTGCCGATAGCAATCTGGCGCTATCCATAACTCATACGGTTGCGAGAGATAAATTTCTATAATCACATAAAATTTGGATTGCTTACATTATGAGATGTGATGCTGTTAAAGATCAAAGAAAACAAAAACGGTGGAAAAATGCTCCATGTTTATTTGTGGAATGGAACAAGCATTCAAGAAGTCCATATCGCCAAGATTAAAATAAAACAAAACTGAGTGTAGGACCGATAATAGCAGTCGCAACAACCAATGTGAGGTAGAAAAAAAAATGGTAGAACCAATGTTATGTCCGAACCACACATTGGCAGTTTATTTATCCAACCTATTTTCATAAGAAACTCAACTTTTGACGCTGCGTGATCCTCCGTGTGATCTTCAAAACATTCGATCGCTCAAAGCACAGCAAGTGAAACAGAGGTTGTATGGGTGCTACAACATATCCATAGCTATGGCCAGATGAAATAAACGATTTTGATTTACTGTTAAAATATACTAGCCCAGTAAAAAAATCAAAATTAAAGAAAAATAACGTTGGTCGTACTAGTCTTGTAAAGTTGTGGCCCAAATTCTAAATTGATTTTTTTTATAGATGCAAGTATGGCCAGGCAGCACTTGGTCTTTGACAGTACTTTACTGAAAACTTCAGTGAAATACGGTGCGTACCATAACTATATAGACACTCATTTTTAACGATTTCTCTGTTTACTTGTTAGTTTCTTATTGATAAAGTTTCTTTTTCGTGGCTATATGATCCAACGAATAAAATGTTGAATTAAATATTTAGCCGTCATAATGGAATATAAATAAGTAAATAAAATAAACAATGTTTTGAAAACTAATTAAACTTCTCTCATCCTACGTTTGTTTGCAAACTACATCATCCATATTGTAGGGAACAACAATACTGTGATTGATGTAACCATCCTTGAATGTTCTTTGTAAACCCTCTACGTCATCCCTCTATATATCACTTCAAACTTTTTGTTAACTAGTGTAAAAGTTTGTTTAAAACTTATTTATTTACAAACACAAATTACAATAACTGCATTTGTTCTGGTTGGGAATGACAACAATGTCAAGTCTATATCAGAAAAGCACAAAAGTGACATTAACAGTGTAAAACGAAACAATATTCAAATAAATCAATATATTTTGAACTGTTCTTGACAAACTTGAAGACTTCAAAAATATCCTGAAGTTTTTTCTTCATGGAGCGACTAAGATATGGTACCATATGGTGAATAGTTATATTACGTGTTGTATAAAAACTAAACAAATGTAACAATGGTTGATAGCAATGACATATTCGAACGATGAATTGAAAAAAAAACTGAAACAGCTCACAGTTACCGATAAACAATAACGTGCCTACCACTAAAATAAGCACAAAACTGCTTGTGACAAAATATGCTTTGTAAACCTCTTCCCATTCAATGTCATTACGCTACACTGCACAGGATGAAACAGGTAGATGTAAGTAAAGATGGGGTAAACCGTCTTAACCTCAGCATGTTTATCGACATGTACAAAGGCCTCCCAAACGATTGTTCTGAACATTCAACTGTTTTTCTATTCCGAGCTCATCGTAATCGAGTATGAACATGCATCCGAAAGCAATTGAATTTGAATATTTAGCACGTATTATTGGGTAGACGGTTTGATCGTTAGATGAATCTATTGCTCGGTCTGGAATATGTTACAAGCCACTTCGGTCGACAACGTTCGGTTCACCCAATTGCTGCATGTAAATGTACCCGTCGAAGTCATAACTTAGTCCAGTGACACTACAGTACATCATTACTGTTTTCTTTTTCAATACTTTCTTTGGGTTGAATTTTGGTACAACCTCAAGCATAGGTTGAACTGTGGAGTTGTGAGCAATGCCTTTGTTACCCTTGGAGAAGTGAACACATTTTTCTATTTTTGTGCTTACATTTAGTGAATGTTTAACAATGTTAGCCTTAAAAACTGGTAATTAGATCATCTTCTTACGCGTTCACGACTCACTGCTTAAAGTTATTAAAAAAAGTGCACACTATATTCACAGTCACGATGGATGCAGATTTTGTGAGAGGTAAAAATCTTTTCGTAACTACTCCATACCTGTTATCTTGGGGGAAATCCGTACTTCACAGCATTGGCAAGCACACCTTGCTTCTATTGTGTTTCCTATTCCGTGATAAATCTCTCCGTTGATAGACGCTGAAAAGCATCATACTGTGCATACATTCACTCATGCCTTTCGCTGCATGCCTTCTGGGCTGCTGAACACATCTATCTGCAGGAATGAGTGGTTGTGATTTATACAACATGCGGATTAAATATGGCAAAAGTTTAGATTATTATTATTGTTAATTACAATGCAGCTTCGTGGAGGAACGCATGCTGCCATTGGCATGACGGCTCCGATGCGCAAGAATTTCTGCAATGTCTTCGCGGTTTCCAAGCTTCGAATGCTGGTTTTGCCGAATGAAAAGACGTACCGTATGCATTAGATCCTATTGTGGTAAATTCACTTCTTCGGAATATGTTTTGGCGCGAAGGCAACTTGAGGCTTCGCGCAAAAGTTTTGATGTTCTGGCTTGCGACAAACCTCCTGCTGTAGTTTCTTTGTAATCCATTTGCGTACGTGCAGTGTTGGTTGTGTTGTGCGAACGCGAGCGATACCAACTTTTACAGTGATCGCATACTTGTGATAACTTATTTAAACTTTCACATCCATGGGAAGAATGGAAAGAGTCCGCTGCTGGGTGTACTGCAATGTCAGCTGCTTCGAACGATAAACTTATTCCAATGGCCTGTGACATTCCTAGTTAATCGCTACCCCACCAGGATTGCAAATGGAATTATGGTTTAGTGAGAATGTTTCCGGTGAACTTGTGAGTTTGGCTCTGTTATCACAGGCCACTCAATGGGATTCCAGGTCTTCCTGAACTGGCTGCACCCTGTACCCTCCTATGCGAAAAATAGTGTGGAAAATAGTCGTACCGACAACGGCGTGCGCGAAGGAAAGCACGGTGGTGGTTTTCGTGGAAATAGCACACGTGCCTGGTGACATTTTTGCCGTTGTTGTTGCTGTTGAAATTATAACAGCTAAAACTACAACGAGTACGATTTCAATTATGCATACATAAATGTTGTTGTTTCATTTCACAAATTCATTCACCTATTCGACTATTCTTGCTAGTCGGTTGCCAAAGTTTGGCGGCATCTCCAGTCAGATAGAATGCCAAATGAAATTTTAATTAATTTCATAACGCTTAAACGATGGAATTCTTCTGGGGATTTCATAAACACGAACATTTATGAAGCATGTAAATAAGGTCACTTTCCGTTCAAATGTTATAATATTAATAGTTTTCAACAACACATGTTTGATGTTTGAAGCCAGTAACGAAATCATTGTCAAATCGAAATCATCAAATCATCTACTATAGCTATGTTGCAATTATTTTCATCCCTATCTAATCGATATCATCAATAAAACAGGAACTTTATGCAATTCTCTTACTTATTAATCGTTTCGCACCATTTCGTTTCAGCTCTAGAGTATCCCAAAATTACGGAACATCCGCTAGACGTCATTGTACCTCGCCACGATCCAGCCACGCTCAACTGTAAAGCGGAAGGCATTCCGACACCTACAATCACATGGTTTAAAGATGGTGAACCGATTAAAGCCGATCCGGGATCCCATAAAATGCTGCTGCCCGCAGGAGGTTTATTTTTTCTGAAGGTAATACATGATAGTAGCCACCATCCGTGTCCCATTTCCGATGACAGTGTCATTCTACGTCTCGATGCTGTCGATTTGAATTTTTAATTTCTCAACTCTCGGAACGATTTACTGGGCTCCGATCGGCGCATTAGAAGAATGGGAAAGGTACGTGACATGGGATGTTGCACATTTTCCATGCACAGTTCATCGACGTACCACTTTTCCATCGGTTCATTTTCTTTCTTCCTTCCGGGACGGGTGAACCGAATGGTGTCGATGTGAAACGAGCATGATGATGATATGGTTCGGCGGTAAAAAAGGTCCACTTCCCATCGTGCATCTAGTGAATGCACACATTGAGCTATCGTCGGGTTTGCTATCCCTGTTTTCTACCTCCAATACAGACATCAAACCAGCAAGCTGGAGCCTTGCTCAGTGGAAAGATTTCATAAAAAGCATTTGAAGGAACAATGATGTGGATAACGATGACGATCATCACTACGATGATACCGATGGTACAACTTCATGGGATGCAGGCACAAGTAATAATCGTTTCTTTCCGCTCGGTGCGGCCTTCGCCCGGAGTAATAAAATCATTTTGCGACCAAGTGCAACGTATGCAATATACCGAGGACTCGTTCTAACAGACAACAGCATTTCGTACAGCCCCATACCGTGCACTCGTTTTGGGCTAGTCTGTCAAATACTGCTCTTTTTATGGTTTTATGAAAGCATAAGCAATTATATTTTAAATTTGAAATTCACCATCCACCAGTCGCGTAGTATTGTGCAACCAAGGATATCTGCGTCTTTGTCATTTGGAAATATGCAAAAGTATAACGATAAAGGAAAACAGGTAGATCAAGGGTAGTAATTCTTTTCGACACTGAAGCATCCAAACAATACTAAAAGGGACAGAGTTATCGTTTGACTTTTCTTTCGTGGAGATTGCAAAATATGTGTTGAGAAGCTGCCGCTTGATAACGGTATAATTTTTCTTTAATTTTCCAGGTCGTGCACTCACGTCGTGAGACTGATGCGGGTGTTTATTGGTGCGAAGCGACGAACGAACTTGGTGTTGCCAGAAGTCACAATGCAACGCTTCAAGTATCAGGTAGGAATTGGAAAGTTTTAAATTTATTACTTTACCCATAGCATCATGCTATTTAGTTACGCTTATGGTAAAAGTGATTTTAAGGGGATTCAATTCAAAGCAAAAAATATAATAGACTTGAATACTCCTGCCCCAAACATCTCTTCCTTATCTCTTTTGTGGGCATTATGTAGCAAAAAACGTAATTTACAAAAACAGATCTCAGACGTTCAAAAAGGGTCAACTTGAAGACAAAATGCTGCATATAGTTATACTTTCTGTTTCAATTATATAGTTGGTTATTTCATCATTGGGCAAACATTAAACTATTTTTAACTATAACATTAGTAGATAAAGTTATTTGTATATCATTAAAGATGACCTGGTACTGATTCATACGTTAAATCACTTATGTGAACAAAATACTGAGGAAACACCAAAGTCATTCAACAGTTTAATGAATTTGTATCTCGATATCAACCCGTTTATCCTAAAGATTGTTGAAAACGTTCCGCATTTACTACATCAATTGCCAAATAAGAGAGCTGAAAATATTTAACATTTACAATAATTATAAAAACCGCAACAAAGCGATAAGGCCAATGTTTATATTTTTTTTAATAACAGAACACACCATAACAACAGGAAAGGGTATAACATATAACCTGATTAAGAGTAAAGGATATTATCGGATTTGTAAAAAAACACTAAACTTTCTACTGGCGTTGATTAGTGCTCGAAAAGAAATCCCAAATGTTGTTTTGCACTATTTGGACAGATTCTAAAAAAATCATTTATCAGATATTGAATTGTTGTTTCTCGTCCGAATATGGCACAGCAGAATAAAACAAAAATCGCAAGCATGCCATTGGAAAAGCAATTTATATAATTAGCAATACCTTTTTAAACAAGCTTCCAGAATCTGACAGTAAGGGATTATCTTACGATTTTGCTCCAAACGTTAGCATCCATAGTAAAAGAATTCTTTTTAAAATTAATTATAAAACAATTCTACGAATCAACCGCATAAATTGAATACATCATTTGAAGTGTACACTGGTCATAATGACGTAAAGCGTTCATTAGCTGTGAATGGATGAATGGATGGTTAGTCAAATTTCTGTAAAGGTGTACAGAATGAAACAAAATAGACTGTTCACACATTTTCCCAATTTTATGTTGCATTTTTTTCCAATTGTAACTAGTTCCTGATCATGTTATGAGTATTTCAAGAAAGATGTTTAAACATATTCTTTTATTTGTTTACGGTAGAATCGATAAGCCATTTGTATATTTACAATTAAGGTTACATATGTTTTGCTTTACATTTCGTTCAACATTAATTTAACCTATCGCTTCAATGCATTTCTCATTTTCACTTTTTTTTAAACACTAGTGAAAACATGAATGCCCTTTCAAGCAAAATAGATTTTAAATATCTATCCTGTAATCTTTAAATACTATTTACAGCCTATTTTTCTTGATCGAGGCAATTGCAATAAAATATTGGACAGTCCTGAAACAGCTTACAATCGTATTGTATTTTTCTTTTGGTCTCTCACATGATCAGTTTTGCATTAAACAGTCCTCATGCTGCCAAGATGCAAGGCAAATATTTGCTAAACACATTTGTATCACATCCATGCAACGCATGTAACTGAAAATTGTCTTACAATTTGAATTTTATAAGTCAATAACATTTGTCAATTATGAGCATTTATATTATAAAATCATTAAATATTGTAATTTTACGAAAATTTATCATGCTACCGAACAACATGGAACTACCACCAAATGATATCAATATCGAATGCCCATAATTTACAAAATTACTTCACTATCTCAAAAACAATTAAGATGAGATTAAATGTTTAAGCTTCCAGAATGCTGATGTTTGTAAATTGTCAACTATTGTTTTGTAGCATTACATAAAATTACATTTTCGAAGGATTTTGTCACTTTTGCACCACCACTGGGAAACAAATTTTGTCGCATGCATATTAATGGCACCGTTATGAATCTTTTATTATGCAGCCATATCTTTCCTACCGGGTGAGTTTGCACAAAAACAGTACGAATCTGCTGGAAACTAAAATACACTAGAAGGAAGGAATGTTAACACGAAACAAAAAATGCTAAAATAACTATACTTTTTCATATGATACTGCTGCAAGTGAAAATGCTCTCGTCGCGTCCTGGAAAGGCACTCTCCCATGTACTTTGATAGAATGCGGGAAGGAAAAAGCGTTCAAGTGTGTGAAAAATAATGGCCAAGGGGAGATTTCAACGGATAAAAATGTGCAAGAATATTTATTCGAGTCCATGTCATAAATAAAAGGTGCCTGGGATTCCCTTTTAAGGGGATGGCCAGCCAGCATAAGAATGCAATCTTGCATGTGTTTTTAACGTCACGATGCTGCGGATAGTGGCGGTTTTTGAAACGCTGGTCAGTGATGTTGAGTGTTTGTGCTTGGAGCTGGTTAACGTACTGAACGAATGAGTTGGATAAAAGATGGGTAATGGCTTTGAAAAATTGGCCATTTTTAACACGAAACAAAGATCAGCATGTTTGTGCAGTCTAATCTCTTGGTTTACTGAGCGGTCTACAGATTGATAACTTCATTTGACTTGTCCATTGAAATGTAAATTCTAAATTATGTGAAGAGGAGCAACATTATCGATTGTGATTATGTTTTCTCTCTTCCGCATATTGATTTTTCTTCTAATTTCATCTCCTGTACATCGAATTCTTAGCTTACCTTATATTGCCTTTAAGCTGTCTATTAACTTAATAGCGTTTTCCGCAGTATGGATATATCTCAGCGACAGTTAATCCAATTTGTACAATCCATTTTCACTGCATCGGGAGGATTACGATATTTGACAAATGATTCCGTTGATCCGGTCGTCCCTCCGCGTGTCTCGTCCGACAGTATTCATCTTGGACAGACTCTGGTACACAATACACCCGAAGCGTCACCCCGATAATGGAGGTGGATTGCACACTCTTCAACGTATAACACCATCTCGGTGATGATCTCGGATCGGATCTATTCGGTTTCATATTTTATTCCGCATTCCGCCCCGGTTCCAGCATAACAAAAACGTGGCTAATTCACCACGTATTAATCTTGTGTTCGGATTTTTAAAGGGGCGAATGTCGGAAAGCCACCATCACGCTCCGCTTTGCAGACAAACCTTGCCATTACCGTGTCCATGCCACCGCATGGACATATAGTCGTTGTCCTTCTGCATTAACTTTTTGCGATAGGATTACAGTGAATACAAGATTGGTTAGCGTAAAGTTTTGCAAGTCACGTTCCGTGGAATGTAATCGACACCCCGTAACGTGCGTTCGTATTTTCGTGACATTCAGTCCTAGCTGTAGCTCCCGGAGCATTTTCGTGCACAGCGTATAAGGCTAGATGCAGCAGCGGTAGCATTATTTGGAATCGAGTCAAAGCAATTCGTTGCGCAAATCGAAGAAGATACATTAGGAAGGTTTGGTACAGCGAACGTTGCCTGTGACATTATTTACTCGAAACGCAGGTTGGCCAATAACCGTATCGTGGTGTGGCGTTTTATCTCGCTTCGGCCAACAGTTCGATCTTATTCGTTGCCGTTTCACGTATGAACCCGGGTAACTCGGTAGCCCCGGCGTGGGTTCGTGTTTGAAAAGTTGTTTTTAATACCTGGTCTTTATCATCGAGTGCGCTTATTTCGTAGGGGTTTTTGGTGTGGATTATAACTTTTGTTTTTCTTCTCCTGTATAATGCCAAGGACTTACATCCTCGCCATGGAAGTAATCCGTCAGCCCATAGAAACCTTCGGAACAGTTTAGTTTAGTGCAGTCACGAAAATGTATCTTTTGTGCTCAATCAACAGGAAATGTTGTGTGTATCAGAGTGAAAAGCCAACACACATTTCTGGTCATTTTAATTCAAGCTAACGTTTGGCGGTTGAAATCAAAGGACGAAAAAAAACATTTGAATTCATTTTCAGTGTGCTTAATATTATGTTAGATATATGTTGTTTGCTTTATGTAGAAAATGATTGCACATGTTCCATGTTGCCATGTTTGATTTCAGTGCTCCGGGAAGAGTTTCGTCTGGAACCACAAAACACACGGGTAGCCCAGGGTGAAACGGTATTACTAGAATGCGGACCACCGAGAGGTTCGCCGGAACCAACCGTGTTCTGGCGCAAAAACGGACAAACTTTAGATCTCTCCAACTCCAAACGGTAAGTCACATGCACACGGTAGTGGTGCCAACGTTTCCCTCCACCAACCACATTACACATTATTTATTAACTTTGGCCTGAATAACAACATTTGCAAGCTTGGTCATTTTATTTACGCTACACCAACTTCTGGCGAGCTATCGTTTTTTGTATGAATAATGGAGGTATAATGATACTTATCAACACTTCCGGTCAGGCCCGCAGAAGGGTCCGTGAACTTTGCGAGCTCTCGTTAGCAAAAGTTAATCTTTCGCATTCCGACATCTCGTTTTTCATCAATTAAACTCTAAGCAATGCATTGTAACCGGTCCGATAAATTACTACTTCCAGTATCCGTATCGTGGACGGTGGCAATCTGGCGATACAAGATGCTCGCCAATCAGACGACGGTCGTTATCAGTGTGTGGCGAAGAATATTGTTGGAGTGCGCGAGTCCACCGTAGCCTTCCTGCGAGTACACGGCAAGTGTTTGCACGTTCATCTTGGGTGCACGATTTCGTGTGGTGCCCTTTTTCATAGTTCTAACTATTTGTGTTTTTTACAGTGAAACCATTCCTGATTCGTGGGCCCCAGGATCAGACCGTTGTTGCTGGCAGCTCGGTAGTGTTCCAATGTCGGGTCGGGGGAGAGCCACTGCCAGATGTTCTGTGGAGGCGATCCGCATCCGGAGGCAACATGCCGCTCGGTACGTATTGAAGCGCTTTGCAATGATAATCGGAAACGTTGCAATGGAAGGAACGGAAATCCCCGAAGGAAGCGGGAAATCGAACGTGCGAAACAGCGAATGGACCAATAATAGGAAAGGATGGTGTTTTATGTGTTGTCATTAGTCGTATTATTATTAGCTTGTTTATCATGAAACAAACTACGGTTTGGTCAGCAGCAGGATCCACGAAAATGGCTACGTGAGCTACAGCTTTGATCCCCTAAAAGGGTTGTGCGGTTAGCTGCCCATAAATTCGTACACCAGGATAAAGTTGTCACGTTTGTTCTGCTGTAAGCAATTGCAAAACAGGAAGCTAGACGCACTGTGCCCAGCCATCCCGGTTGTCGGGGTAGTCGAAATTGTGGTGGTTGAAAATAAATTAATTACCGATACTACGTACCGTAGCTCCCGGTGCGTTATCTTTTGACACGTGCTAAGCGCAGCGCTAGAAGAGAAATGGTTTTTGGGCAAAATTGTGAGCGAAAGTATGGCCATGCTTATACATATGCCCATAAAACAATCGATTTGTTCTAGATAACTAACTTAAAAATATGTTTAATCCGATATATTACATACAAAATCGACCTACTGCCTACATGTAGCTGTCGAAAACAGAAGATAGATATTGAATCTTACTGAAATTGATAACACATGAGCCAACAGCCATAAGGAACAGTCATACATATTCTTCTACGATTGCCGATGAGCGTATGTGCGTATGCATCGTTTGAGCTATCGATTGGAGTATAAATCACGGTAGTAATTTCTATTAATTTGAACCCCTTGTTGTTCGCTTCCGAATATGCTGTACTTGAAAACAAGAAATAGGAAATTCGGACAGGATAAACTGCTCTTTCTAACGCATGTACATACCCCATACCATATTTACCCTACCCAGAACGAGTCCGTGTGCTAGAGGATAGAAGTTTACGGATAGACGACATCACAATCGAAGATATGGGCGAATATAGCTGCGAGGCGGACAATGCTGTCGGATCTATCACTGCATCCGGTACATTGGTGGTGCATTGTAAGTCAAGACATGTTCAGTTGCATCGTTAATTCGTTTGACCACAATCGAAGCACTTTCTGCTGACCCCGACCTCGTTTCTTTTGCCCTACACCCAGCTCCTCCTAGCTTTCTGGTGCGACCCAAAAATCTGCTCATCGAGCCAGGATCGGAAGCATTGTTCGAATGTCAGGCAACCGGACACCCATATCCAACGCTGTTCTGGTCGGTGGAAGGTAACCGTACGCTGCTGCTACCGGGCAGTCGGATGGATAATTTGGAAGTTACACAGAATGCGGACGGTACCAGTGTGCTCTCCATTACGCAAATCGGTCGCATGGACAATGGTAAAGTGATCGTGTGCAGTGCCGTCAACAGTGTCGGCAGCGTAAGCACGCGTGTTGTGTTAAGCGTAAATCTTCAAGATGATCGGCCACCGCCACTGATTCTGCAGGGTCCAAGCAATCAAACGTTGCCCATCAAATCCGTAGCAATTCTGCCGTGTAAAGCGAGCGGATTTCCTCCGCCGGTGATATCATGGTACAAGGATGGGATACCGGTGCTAGCCTCAGAAAAGATAAACATCACCGACTCAGGAACGCTGGCTATCGCCGAGCTCAGCAAAATTGATGACAGTGGACTGTATACCTGCGTCGCTAGTAGCAAATCTGGTAAAACTACCTGGAGTGCACTGCTGCGGATTGACGTGCCGACGAATCCCAACATCAAATTCTACCGTGCACCAGAGGCATCTACATTCCCTGGTCCACCTGGTAAGCCGCAGGTAACAAACATAAACGAGAGTTCCGTTACGATCTCTTGGGCGAGAAGTAGCAAAGTCGGTGCGTCAAGTCTGCTCGGATATACGGTAGAGTTGTTTGGCCGTAACCAAACCGAAGGCTGGTTCCAGGTTGCAAACCGTCTTGAAGACAACAGTTTCACTCAAACTAAACTAAGCGCTGGTGTGACATACTATTTTGTCGTGCGTGCCGAAAACTCCCACGGCATTTCATTACCGAGTCCACTTTCAGAACCGATTCTGCTGGGAATGGTAAGTCGATTGTGGTACATGTTTCTTTTACGCCATGTCTAACGTTGATCCAAATTTTTAGAGCGACAGTTTTGGTGCCGGAATCGACATGAGCGAAGCCAGAGCCAGTCTGCTGTCCGGCGATGTTGTTGAGCTCGTGAATGCTACCGCAATTGATTCCACCTCAATGAAACTAGTATGGGAGGTAAGAAAAGACGATTTGGATTTTGATTTCGATCAACTCACATAAAATATAACATCTCGTCTCCCATCTGCCACTCTAGATTATCAATGGCAAGTACGTGGAAGGATTTTACATTTACTCCCGTAACATAAACACCGATCGTGCAACCGTCGGACAGTCGTACAAAATGATGACCGTTTTGAACGCTGGTGCTTCGTCTTGTTCAGTGACCGGACTCGAGAAGTATACGGAGTACGAGTTCTTCATAGTACCTTTTTACAAAACTGTTGAAGGGAAACCATCGAACTACCGACTAGCCCGAACTCTTGAAGATGGTAAGAAGATGCGAGTAGATGCACCAGACTATCCATCGATCTAGAAGAATTTAATGTATAACAATTTTCTCAAATCCTATCACAGTACCTTCGGAACCACCGTACGGCATGGAAGCTCTGTTGCTGAACTCATCTGCTGTGTACTTAAAGTGGAAAGCACCACCTGCCATATCACAACATGGTAGCATCAGTTCCAATGTCTTTCATTCAACCTTTATTTAAATACTAATTAACATTGCTCCGGTTTTTGCAGGCATACTTCGTACTTACAATATAATTGTTCGTGGAGTTGATTTACGAACGAACTACTCGAAGGTGCTTAGTAATGTGACAATTGAGGCAACTTCGTCGACACTGCTGCTAGCTAACCTGACCGAAGGTGTTACGTACACGGTCAGTATAGCCGCGTCTACATCCGCTGGTATGGGACCATTCAGCAATCCTGCCACATTGCGACTCGATCCAATCACTAAGCAGCTGGACCAAACATCCCATCGGTATCCGATCAATCATAATAATATGGACGACATTCTTACGCAACCGTGGTTCATCGCGATACTGGGCTGCATATTAGTGCTTATGATGCTGTCGTTTGGTGCAATGGTGTTCGTCAAACGCAAGCACATGATGATGAAACAATCAGCGCTTACAGCATTGCGTGGTAAGTTATAAAAAATGTATTATTAAGAGTAATAGTTAAAGCATTACTAGGAGGCGACCCGGTGGGAGATTGTATCGGCACCGGGCTCTCACACCACGGACCGGTGTTCAAATCCTATTCGAACCGTCCCCCCGTAGTGAGGACTGACTATCTATCTACGTGGTATAAAGAAGTCTCTTAAGCCAGAAATGGCAGGAATGACCGAATAGGTCGTTACGCCAAAGAAGCAGAAGAAGAAGTAGTTGCATTAAGTGATGACTTTAAACAATACTACTAATGCTGAAAATGCCATATGTTAAACAACTTTTGCAGCTCATCCAGCGGGAGGCGTCGTTAAGATTCCGCGAAACGATAGCCTTTGGATGAATCCTTCCGGTATGATGTGGGGTTATCAGTCAGCAGGAAGAAATAAAGACCATATACAGGATTACGCTCCAGTGGGCACGACTTCCACGCTGCCATTAGAACAACAGCATCAGCAAAACATACTGCACGACAATCGAAACCGGTAAGTTTTCGGTCGTTACTCATGTGAGAAGAATAACACATGTATTCGAACGTACCCTCCAAAATTACATTCCACCTCATTTTGGTTGGTGTTGCCTAGCACGGTTTAAAATGTTCACCTTGAAATTTCAATTCTTTCGCCAACAGCTACGTTGAGTACACGGACTATCCAAGCGATTATGCGGAAGTATCGTCGTTCAATCCATTACCGCACGAAGGTACGAACCATCTTACGGCGCAAATGGGTGGAAGCAGGGCGCCAAGCGAGTACGGTACGGGTGGAACTCGATCGCCAGCACCTTACGCTACGACCACATTGATTGGAAACTCGAGATTTATTACTGCTCCGGGTGGTGCAACCGGTAATGATAGTCACCTGCATCACCTGTTACCATCATCTGCAGGTGGTAAAATGTATTTCGACGGTGATGCCTATTCGGGCAGTTCGATCACACGGGCACCGTCGGACAATGATAGCGCGGGCTATGGTCGAAACGCTTGCTCGGATTCATATTTCAATCCAAAAGAGAAAATTAATATTACCGAGAACAAGCTGGCATCTCATACGATGTCCTTGCTGGCTGCTAGTAACGCTTCAGTGAGCGGTGGATATCATCACCTAGTGCCGAGTCAGAACGGAAGTTCAAACGGCCATAGCAGCGGTGCCAATAGTGCCTGTAGTGCAAGTAGTGGTAGCAGTAGTAGCAGCAACGGTGCTGACGGAGGGATCGCCGTCGGACGCTCTGCCGGCTCCATCCAACCGCTCCCTACTACCTCGCAGACGCAAACGGCGAGAACCCTGAGAAATGGTTCCAATAAAACGCGTTTCAAACTCTCCCGAACACCGATTGTAAGCAGTTTGCGGTCCATGTCGAAGCACGAGGATACGAGGTCCAGTGAACATGGTAATCAAGAGCACCAAAAGAAAATGTCCTCGCTCAACAATTTGGGACAAAAACAGCAGTTCTATATAAAAGTAGGCGAAACAGGAATGCCGGGCAGTACAAACAGTTGGAACCACTCCACAGCTAGTGCAATGGCCATGTCTAACCTGTACCAAAACGCACACGCCACGATGCCACCGGGCAGTGGTGGTGGACACGGTGGCGATCCCAATGTGGTTGTCTACCTGCCCACCGGAAACCGCAGTGTCATTAGCTATCGTGCCAGCTCTGACAGGGGAGACGATGTGTGAAGCCGGTGGAGAAGTGGTTATTTATAATAATTTATTCTAAACTGCAATTATCTGCATGACCGGGAGAAGAAAGCTGACTGACGGTTAAACGTAATCTCAGTGCCATCATCTCATTACGTACCGGACCGTACTGAGGGCGAGCGTCGTTCCTAGTTTCTAGTATGTAAGGAGATTCTATGTTGTACCTATTAGTGTAGGATAAACGAATCAGAAGATAAGCACCGGCACCGCTTGTGTGTTTGACTTTGGCGTTGTTTCGCTTTGTGTCAGATGGTGGATTCATACCGTAAAAAGAAAACAAAACAAAACCAAAACAATGTACGAGCAAGACTGATCCATAAGCTTCCAACATGTGGGAACGTGGGAACTGATGGGGCGAAGCGTGTACACGAGAAAGTGGAGCCGTTCATCAGGAATCAGAAACCCTTTTCATACCTTCATACACCTCCCAGTACTTCCAATGAAACTCGATGTAAATAAATTAGACAGTGACCACCAATTAAAATTCATCCAACCGCAACGATACGTGTTCCGGTAGGTTGAATCCGTATGGCTTCGATAGATCAACTGTGTGTGAACTGGGCTTGGAAAAAGAGACGATTGCAAAACGGAACCGAACGGAACGTTTGTCTCCAAATTTTGCAGCGGTTTTGTGTTTGTGTTATTATTAGTTTGCACAAAAATTTCCAAATCGTTTCATGGCCAACTATTAGAAATCTTTAGCTATTATTTACATTTTGTCGCGAGTGTAACTAGCATCCTTCCGAAACACATCGATTAGACCGCTTTATGTGCAGGTATGCGGAATTCAAACATGCATATCACAAAAAGTATTAGCAGTTTTATTTTATTCGTCTACAAACGCAAAACAGTTCTCCAGAAAACAAATAAATGTTCATTTTCCTTCCATAACACACTGGAATCCAATGAAGTGCGTCAAAAATTGCAAAAGATAAACCTATGCTGCACAATGCAGTGGAGCAACTTCTCCAGATAACTTTACCCAAACATTTCGAAAAACTGTGCTGTTGTATTACTTTAGACTCTATAAAACGCATCGTTACCTTTTCACGCAAATGCACTTAGGCTAAATGGATTGTACATAAGCAAGCAAAGCAATATTATCCCTCCGAACTATGAAACAGAAGTAACTGCATCAAACCCACGGAAATGTACGTATAGATAGGCCTGTAATGTAGTAACTTTCTTTGTATCGTTTAAACAGATGGTCAGAAGATTATGTATGCAATGAGATGTATCTTTGTTCATACGTATTTAAGTGCTTTACCGTTTTCAGACATTACTCGAGACGACTGTACATAATGCTGCATAGTGTCAATTGTAAAATTAATAAAGCATACCAAATCAATTGAAAATGTGCTGAAGAGTAATGAGAAATGAAAGAAAGTAATCTAAAGCTCCTATAAAAGGATTTGGAGAGTGAACGTGAACAATTTGTGGTATATATTTGCTTGATGACTAATAGCCTTTACTCATTCCATATACATGTTTCACAGTTCAAAATGCTGCTTTATTTGTGAAAGTATGCAAATTTATGTTCTTTTGTTAAAAATGGATCAAATATAATCATTAATATTTTAACATAAGTTATTATTGTAGTAGTGACTATTTTGACAGTATCAACCAAAGCATGTAGAAATTAACGTTTAATATTGTTTTAAAATTCCTCCTTTCTTCGGATGGAGACGCCTTGCCTCTCACTGCATGGTTTTTTTTTTTCTCAGCAGTCTTATGTAAAATGAAAAGTCAATACTAGCGAAGATTTGCACAGAGACACAAGTTAGAAAAACATGAAATGACTCCAAAATGAGACATAAAATGAAACTTAACGAGGATAACTTGAGAGATCAAAGTTAAAAATTTCAATGAGACAGTATATAGTCTAAAGTGCTGGAAAGTAACAAAAGCAACGCCTATCTTCTTCGAACCAATGTAAGGATAATTATTAGAGCTTTTTATAACGAATTACTTCATCCCCGAAAACACCCTTTCGGACAAAACATAAACTGTTGGAATGCTAGCTCACGCCCACATGAACTCACCCAGTAGAATGTGCAGTGAAGGGTTTTAATGTAATCTGCGTTATTTATAACTATCACAATACATTTTTAAAATTCACTGAACAATTGGAATACTCACTTTGTGTTCCACCATGTTAAATGCATTACTCTTCCCAAAATATGCTCGGTGACGCATCCCGCACAATATTGGTTTCCACCTACGAACACCGTTCATCGTTTTGAACATTTAATGGTCTTTTTCAAAATAAAATATCACCTGAAACATCGCAATGATTTCATGTACCATAGTGGACGAGATGGATATTTCCCTTTTTTCTGGCTCACGCCAGGTTTTTGAAGCAGCGTCCGGAATGAAGGATTTTCTCGTTCATGATGTTGATGTACAGTAATCCGTTAGGGTGAGGTTTTAATTCATTCTAAATTTATGTGCTTCGTGCTTGAACTGTGCAGGAAAATTTAGTGTTTTGGATAGATCTGATTTCATTAGTACTTTTCATCCTTATTCTGCGGCAAACTATATGCTTTCGTTAAAGGGTTTTGGTTTTGATTCGTGCTGTTTCTGCTCAAAATTAAAGTGAGTATGTGTATCGTAAATGAAACATTTTTATAATACTTTTAATTGTTGCATTGAGGACAATTAATTAATCGAGCTCGAGATTAATCGAAAATAGAGCAGGACATGTAATCGTCATTTCACCAAACAATTGATCCGAAAATTTATAAAAAGAACACAATTAACAAACTTAAACTTATGCACTTCCATTAAGGATGAAGGGTGCGATGCAGTGGTGGAATTACCCATGGGCGTAGTTGATGGCCACCAAGGACCTCGTCGGCCAGGGGGGTCTCATCGTTCAGCAGGATCTCCCCACCTTTAGACATGGACCAAGGAGCCATAATGTTGGCGACCTCAACTACCATTCCGCCTGGGGCCTCAACTGCCATTCCGCCAGGGGCCTCCAAAGAGCTTGAACCGCCACTGGTGAGATGTGCTGATAAAGAAGGCTTGAAAACCAACATTAAAAAATAATTTCATAAAATTCTAATTAATTCACACCTTGCACAGAAAAATTAAATTTTTGTTTTGAACCTATTTTCCTGATGCTCTCAATGGCACAATGGGCTCGTAAACAGTAGTTTTCAATACCGGACACTAGGTGGCGCTAATAGCAGTAAAAAGAATAGGCTGCGCGAGCTAACTAAATGCGTTTCATCAACGTCACGTTCCACAGTGAAATGTGGAACAATTAACAACACGATTATCTTAAAAAAACAATTTCGAAAACATGAAAATGCCTATTCCAAGAGGCTTTATAAAATTATTATTATTTATTAATCCATTACGACGGCTACGCAGCCGTATGGTCAAGGCTTTATAAAATTATTATTCTAAACTTACAATTCATGTGCAAACATGTAGTAATTGATTAAGGCGTCAAGTGGACTTTTTTTACTCAAGTTGATAAAATGAAATGTATTATTCCATGATTATCTCTTCACTCTCCGCCTATTCAACTGATAAATCGTATATTTGCAGCCAAAAAAAGTAGTTAGGAAACATATATAGATGTTTTGTTATGTTTTGGGCGTTATAGCCTTGGTTAAAAAATATCCCTTAACAATTAATGATATGTGTTTTATGTGTGGTTGAACTTGTGGCACATTCGTATGAGGCTAACGATGCCAGGATTAATTAATGGTAAATAAATCTGGCTGGATTCAGATATGGATATTTTTGTTTGGATTTTGTTATTTCTTAACGACACTGTTACCTACTCTACGTAGCAAAATTCAATATGCTAGGGTCTTCCATTTGTGCATGGTCGAGTATGTGTAGGTCCTGTCTTTCTTTATAATAAAACCATAAAGTAGACTTTGAAGATGATCAATCTTCAGTAATAAGATGTGAGCCAATAACATCGTCAGCTTTCCCTGTGATTTTTCTACAAATGGCAGCTTCAATAATGTGGTATTCCGGCAAATCTGTTTCAATTGACTTATAACATAATTAAATGAGCTGATGATTCATTCAATGAGCTGTCTATAATCTTCTTCAAACGTCGGATGATCACGTCAAAGTCTTCAATCTTGCCGATTTGAATAAATTACGTAAAATATTTTTTTAATTCTATGAATCATTTTCAAATCGATGCTAAATAGTTACCAAATACATTTACTCTAGTTGTACTAAATGCTATTCAAAATCCATTAACTCATAACAAATCTGTGAATTGCACGGTTCAACATGCTTATAAAGCTGAGGACAATTGTAGACGAAAATTGCTATAATTTTTCGAGATTTTTCGTTTAAACTAACCTATGTAACCAAGAGTGAGATGCTTGCTCAATTCTGGTAATGTTTGAAATGATGCGATAATATCTACTTAAGTGCTGAGTCCACGAAAAAGTCAACCCTTGTTCAACGGCAACAAATCGAGAAGGACAATGAAAAAAAAAAACAAAAGGGCCTACTAACATCCACGTCTAGGCAAAATTTATTGAATACTATGTCCATTGAGATATTTATGGAAATTAAAAATGGAAAAACGGTATTTCCACGTGAACAGTTTTTTTTGTTCTTGTATCACGGCCTGGTCGTATTAGAAAGCAATA
Source organism: Anopheles culicifacies (assembly GCA_000473375.1). Taxonomy (NCBI): domain Eukaryota; kingdom Metazoa; phylum Arthropoda; class Insecta; order Diptera; family Culicidae; genus Anopheles; species Anopheles culicifacies. Next base: position 34,810 of record KI422549.1, on the reverse strand, counting down.
CAGTTGTAAACTGTGAAAGTGCAATGTACAGGTGTTACGATTTGTTGCTGCAACATTAGAACATGAAACAAAAAAAGTTGTTTCTCTTAGAACTATAATGCTCGCATCAAAATTTTCACATTTCATCTAAACGATTTGCCAACAAAAATTTGCCGCAAATCTCTGATAGACGAGCACAAAATGACAATATGCGCGTACGGATTTGCATTGCATTTGTCTAAGTACAGAGGGTGCGGTTGTAGAGTTGTATCGGCGCCGGGCCATCACACCATGGACCGTGGTTCAAAACCCATTCGGAATCCCACAAAAAAGATTGCCTGTTGTTTAGAAATAATGCCGCCTTTGCATAAAATTCTATAAAAATAATTATTAAAAATAAAAGAGCCCAACAAACATTCAATCATATCATGATACTTTCAGCGCAAAAACCACTGATAAGACATTTGGGAAGCATTTATTTTTATTTATTTCCATTATTACGGCTAAAAGCCGTATTATCTTGGGAAGCATTTAAATGTGAGAAATTATCCGGTTTTACAACTCGTTTTTCGAAGTGGATAAATCATTATTTATATTATGACCAGTAACAATGACAGCATCAATTTAGATGATTATTTTAAATAACTGGTCAAGCATCATCTTACACCAGAAACAAAGCAACAATAAAATGAGCAGCAGATGCACAAAGAAAATCTGTGTTCGTGATAAATATTTCAACGTACACACATATATTCTCAATGTCGGTAGTTGATGAAAATACGCTTGTAGGAAATGGAATGAGAGACAGTTGTACAGCAGACTCTTCGATACGATAGTGCACTTTCTTCAGATAGTCGACGCCAGCGTAGCAGATGAATAGGTCGAGCTCACTAACGTAATTAAAGAATCTGTATTCAGCGGTTCGGTAAAGATTGTGTTTTGATCGCGGTTCGAATAAAAGTGATTTCAGTGTATCGCGTCAAGGTGTGCTATACTGAATTATTTACGTGGAATCGTATTTTTCAAGGTTGTGCACATTCAAAGCCGCATAAAGAGGAATAATATTTCAAAGTTGAGTCATCGGAATTAGATAACAAAACAGTACAACAGAGATACACGATGGAGCTTCGAGTCCGAGGTATGTGTTTTAAAATGTGGGGGAAATGTTGAAAAAATAGTCAAGTTTATCAATTGAGTCATGTTCCATTGCGTTTCATCATAATTTAGAAAAAATTTGAAGTAATTAACTATACATATGAACCGACTAAAAACAACAACCCGCAGTTCTAGGGAAGTGTTCATATGGGATAATCTATATAAATAAGCTGTCTTTTTCAATTAAATTGTTTAAACACATTCTGCAGGTGAAGGAACCATGTACATTGTGAACAAATTTAAATAAGGTACACTGCTACAAACAGTAAAACAAATTTCATAAAAAATAAAAATTTCTCAACTGTACGATCTCGTTATCATTCTGCAGATATTTGAACAACCGAGAATTACTTGCATCTCGCAGGCACGGGCAAGTGTAGAATATTTGACAAAGATAACGTAGTGATTTACTCAATATTGACTTAATGATGTGAATGTTGCATTGTAAAACGAGTGTGATTGTAATTTTATCGCGCTAGAAAAGACGGAAAATATATCTCGACATGTTTCACGGAACCGTACCGCGTGATACGTTACGGTGCAGCAATTGTGGGTTCAAACCGGCTCGCGGATTTGATCTGAAAAATTATTGCTCTGTCAGGCATTAGGAGCGAAAACTGCGTTTCAAATGCGTCACAATTGAGTAGTGTGGTACAATAAAAAGAGTTATCTTTGTTCCACTTTTAATTCGTAGTGTTGTACGTAGAACGATCCTTAGTGATTAATTTTTGAATAATGAGCGACTCAATATATAACAACTGAACAAACTTTTGTTACTATCAAACAATATGGGATTCGAACCGCTATCGTTTACCTACCGCTAAAAGTTTCTTGGTGAAAAATACAAATGGTTCTGTACAATGTTGCCTCTTTAATGAAAAGCTGTACCAATTTCCGTTATTTTTACCGTTATTTTTTGTACCGCTGTACGCTACGTATATTTGAATTATATTTTTCTATTTTTTATTTATACAGTGTAACCAAAATTCAGACAGTATATTGTTTTATTGTAATATAAATTCATGGGCACTAGTGAGTGAAAGAGAGTTGTGATTTCTTACAAGAGTAAAAAGAAAACGACCTACCTACGATCAGAACCACGAAGCAGTTAAGCGAAGTAGTATCAAAATGAGCATATTGTGTTTTCTGTTCTTCTATACCTCTTTTTATACCGAACCGAGTATTAAACGCAGATCACATCTTCTCACGCATTCACCAGTTTTAAGGCAGAGAATTCACTCTCTCGTTTTAAGCCCACGGTTTGCGGTTGGTGAACGTGCTGAGCGCGTGTGAACGATATACTGACTGCAGCCTATTTTTTAACTGTCGTGAAGCTAGTGTTGTTTTTCTCTTCGAAACGAACAGATCAGTAAATTTAAGCAGTATCGCGAACAGTTACGCCGTTTGTGTACTATTTCACGCAAACAGAAGGAAATTACATATTATGGATAATATGAGTGAGTGCACAGAATGAACTTACATTAATCTATAAAATATCCAATTATTAAGCCCAACGCACAAGGAGTAAGAACAGCAAGCAGCAGATCGTAGTAGATAAATTCCGTGTGTTTCTTTGTGGTACAGTGTTCGGTAAACATGCGGTAATGCGTTTTAGCATTCAGAACTCGATAGGGCAGTTTGTACACCTGATCGTGGATTGTTGAATATTCAGCAAACTGTAAAATTGTCCTTAACAGTGTAATATTTCAACCGTATTGTTGGCTTACCACAATGTCAGACAGTTTTATGCAGATGCAGGCTGCGAAATAAACAGCCACATTAACGAATAGTCGCGAAAAGTAGAATGCCTTATTGACAACTGGCTCTATTTGCAGAAGCAGACGAAAAACAGCATTTTGTGTGTGGTTGTTATGGTTGTTACCGTTGTGCTGGTTCTGGTGATGTATACTGCACGATTTCATTTAATACAGTACACTGCAGTATCATTGTTAGTGGCGAAAAACAGGATGAATGTCACAGTAGCAAAGAAAGTGCGGAATGCACACCAAATAATGCGGCTGCGGCAGATTTCTCTTACACGATGAGCTTGAGATGATTGACCAACCGACGTACGCTGAGCTGTATTTGGCTTTGTCTTGTGCCTAGCGTATGTGTCACAACCAAATGAAAACAAACGATCGTCTACGAAATGCATTCAAGTCGAGCGTATTGAACCGGTTTTTCATTTGATAGAGAGATCCCATACATTCCCTATGCCGGAGGTCACTGTCGAGCTGATTGTGAAGTAAAACCGATATGAGTTCAGACGGTGTCCTAGACCTGCACCATGTCGTTAATCGAACGACGATCTTCATTAATAAGTACAGATTGGTAACAACCATTGTGTACAATTATGTTTTAAACTCGAATCATAGTTCCAACCTACCTTAACAATTCAAGTTTATCTGCTCATATTAACAAAAATTCATTGCCAGATGTACAATACATGACGTTCTTACAAAGATTAATGAAGTACGTTATTTTATGCATTTTTAAGTAATATTTTGGTATGACCAACACATTGCCGCAGTGCAGCCTACAGGCTAGGTGACAACTGCACATGTAATGTTCCGGTCTAAGGTGTTACCGGTTCCGCTAAAGTTCAGGGTCAGATGAAACAGACCACATGTGCTAACAAGTCACAAGATCCGTAGGAGTGGAGTGGGAAGCTTTGGAGTACGCATTGGCAAACAGTATGTACCGTACACTAAATTGTGTTCACCTCCAACCGAACCCAAACATACTAATTACTTTCGAGAGCGAATCTATTAACCCTTGCATGATCTTCTGCATAATACCACATGCATATCATGTTGAGTACAAATGGAATGTGTCAAATGTGTCAATTTTAACTCCACTATCGATTTTGGTGAACTAAACATATCGGCACTACCTTTATGAAAATTTCATATCGTGGAACTTATCACTAACACAACAACCTGCCTTCTACTACCAACTCACTAGCAACAGAACACTCTTGCTAATGACCGTTACCATGACGATGACCACGAAACAACGGACCGGTTTGCCCAACGAACTGCGCGATCGCTCGTACAGTGTATGGGAGCACAGCTAGCTAGTGGTCGGTAAACAAAACGTGTTCGTATTTGTTTTTCAATATTACACTCAGCAGCGTTTCAAGTTCATGCTCTCAGACACAATCAGCACACGGTTCCGCGCGCTCCATAGACGTTACCGGTATAATCGAAACGCAACACAACTTCTTCAATTCCGTTGCTGACTATAATGGAGTGCGTACGGCACCCGCGAGCTTCACGTATACCAGTCCAGCAGTGATCGCGGACACGTCTGCTGTGTGATGTGTCGGTTGTCGAGCCGCACTTACCGATCGTTCGCGAATGTGTTCCTACTGAATAGTTAGTTAAAGCGGATTTACCTTTAAAAGTGCTGTACTGTTAGTCATCGCATATGACGCTCGCAAGGAACCGGTTAGCCAATCTGGTGAAATTTATTTCAAACTTCATTCTATTACGCTAGCAGAAGCATATTGGCAAATAAACATTTGTTTTGACAAACTATTGCCGACTGATCAACAAGCTTTATCGAAGTAAGTGAATTGATACGATTGTTTGTGTGTATGTGTGTGTGAAACGTGTAAAGGTAGCAACAATTACCAAAACCAATAGTGTACGCGTACGGTCCGAATAATGTGAGATAGAAGAGCAATACTATTTTTAGCTGCTGAGAAACCATGCAACGTGCCAAAACTCATTCAAATAACATTCATTATTCGTTAAAGCATGTTCTTTTATTACATGTTTTGGCTCGGTAGAAGCTACCTGTTTCGTTTACAAAACTCTTGTTTGTACTTTGAAACCTCGATGAAGTTCATCTTTGCCTATTTACTGAGAAATAGCGTTTGCGTTTCATTTAAGTCGGAATTTGGTGTTTTCAACAACTTGGTACACAACTCGCAAAACACACGTTGTTATACAAGAAAATAGAAATCGCTGCAAAAAAAAAGTTCATACGAAAACTTTTTATAGTGTAAAGTGCTTATTTTAACAGTATTCATTGTAATCTTTTGCATCCCATTACAAGCGAGATGCTGAAATGGGATTGTGAACCAGAACACGAAGCTGGCACGATAACTCGAACAACTCACGCTTTCTTTTATGCGTTAGTCAACATAATTAGTTTTTCTTCTTTTACTGCTGCTCTTCGCATAACAAAACATAACGGATTCGGGGGTGTTTTAATCGGTGAATAATGCATGACGAATGCTTCCTCCTTTCTCGTGATCAACGATCCAGAAATGTTGGCAAAAGTAAATTTAAACTTTGGTCCAATTGTGTGCTGGGCGATGCGGTAGTGTTGTGTACCTAGGTCAATGTATTCCCTAGAATATATTAATTTTTAGTCCGTTGTGTAAAAGTAAAAAAAAAGTGGATAGTTGTTTGGGAAAAACCGTTACATTTTAGTGTTGAGCGAAACTCAAAACTAGGTTTAAAATAACATCAAAACACCCCTATTTTGATTTACAGATTGGCCATCTTGAAGCGCGAAACTGAATTGTGCATTGCTAACGCTCTTCCAAACTAGTGCACCGCAAAATGATATACAGTGACGTTCTCCATTCAATTGATTGTTTTAATAGATTGGTCGTGATCACTTCGACACTTGTTTCAATGACGGTGCTTCCTGTTACTTAATCGTAACACAGATTGACTAGCCTAGAAGAGTTGTTCACGCGCAAGTAGGAAAGTGACAATCTTCGGAACGTTAGTTCTCATTAAATCACAAAACCTACGAGAGATATCGGGAAATACTATTCTAAAGCTATGTGAAATCTATGCATAATATAATTCTATTCCAAACCTGCCCCTGTCAGACAGATGTTGAAACGCGGAAGACCAACCGAAATCATTAGGCGATCGCTATGCCTCTCATAAAGCCAGCAACAAAAAAAGACTAAAAACAAAACTCGCTCCTCACGTCTAGCCAATACGCTCAAGGTCATCGTGGTGGGATGCCGGTGTTTAGGTTTTGGTGCGGTTCCTACCCTTTTTGGTTTCCGCGTGACAAAAGTTTGAAGCTTGGTTTTTAGAAATGTCGACTAAACAAGGACGTTGCGTTTAGATTAGTGAAGTAGTGGTTGAGAATTGGCGTTCGATTTTAATTCTCTCATTTACGTAGTCACTTCATGATGACGGCATCGCAACACGTGTATCGTAACCATCTGAGCTAATGATATTGAACTTCAATCGTCAAGGACGTGAAACACGGAGGGACGGATCATTTCGGGTGGAGTTAATTCTCGAACGCAATGAGACACATCCTTGTGATCTATTTCTTTGCGATCCGCCTCGTAATGACCAGCACCGTTTTGTTGATGTAAAAACAGGTTTTGATGCATTGCGGTGCAAGGGCTCTTGCGCAAAACACGTTATCAATTTATGTACGTGACACATGGTACAAACCAGTTGGGAGCATTTTGCTAGCGGCACCTTGTTACTGGGAACTGCTTGATTACTCGATACAGTTATAACGAACAGTTGCAAGATGTGAGAGGGAAGTATGAAGTACTAAGATGGTCCCATTCACCAGTTTTGTCGTCGTGCTGGCAATTTCGTTGAAATCATGAAACCACTTTTTTACGTTACTTTCAATAGCATATGTAAATTATTCGTAGTTTCCAGAATTCTTAGAATAAGTTTATGAATTGGAATGTAAAAAATAAAATTTTTTGTGTAGGTCTATAGTTTGTTAATTTTTAAATATAATTTGTAACGATCCTTAGTCTTGGAAATGTTTTATTTAAGATTGCATAAAAGTTGCGCCTAGAAATTGGATATAAATAATATTTGTTGGTGGGGTTGCGGTCTAATGGCAGAGGAGATGACGGCGCTGGTCTTACACCGCAAGACCGGGGTTCAATACCCACACGGACCGTTCCTCCGTAATAAGGACGGACTGTTGACTATCCAAAAACGTGGTATAATTAAGCCTCGTAAGCCAGAAATAACAGAATTGATAGAATCGGTGCTTACGCCAAAGAAGAAACAGCATATTTACTGGTTATGCTAGCAAGTACGAACGTATTTCAATGCATAACCATATCTAAAAGTGATTTATCTTATAATATTTTGTGTTTTTAACAGGGCGACGCGAAAGGAATTTTTACACAGTTAGCTGAGGCATTGTTTTAAATGAATATATGATTAGAGTACCCCCATTTTAAAAATTACCATTGAACTCTTCTATACATTTCGACGTGAAACATTGCACCACCATTTTCTTATTGAATAGGTAATGATTGATTTTGTTCTAGACGTTATTATAAAAACTAATTAAAATATTGTGGGTTAAAATATAGACTTGATCGTAAATAAGGTAAAATCCACTTCAATGATACGAGTTCGCCTTTTTCATGTTTTCATTTCCCTTTAAACATAAAATAATGGTTTGGAAACCGATTATTAGAAGCTATCATTTTTTCGTTTTTAATTTGCAGTAATGTCCTTGGAAGAAACACGTCGTACCCAGCGACCATATCGCTATGGAATGATGTTGCTGTGCGTTGGTGCGTTAGTGAATTGGTTGGGCTTAGCAGAAAACTATTCCGAGCCAGTACGATACGCAGGAGTCGCATGCATCTTAGGTACATATTTTTGACAATTATTGTAGCACGACAGCTCAGCTAAATGTCTTAATAATGAATCAAATAAACAATTGTGTGGCATCCCACATATTCGATAGCAATTCTCATTAATAAAAGTCTATACTTTCTATATACAGCAGGAGCCTGCCTAATATGTACTGCCATGTGCTGTTGGCTTCACACACCAGGACGTTCTGGCGCAAATGGTGATGAGGTAAATATATTGTTTCGTACTGCATACGTTTTTGAAAAGCTTGGCTGTTCCGTTATTAAGATATCTTTGTCTATTGTACCTTTGCAGAGTGATGATCCGGTGCATGTGATAAGCACAACCGAGGAACGAAGGCGTGAAAAACCTCCGGACTACGACACGGTGGCTGCCGCTCCACCAAGTTACGATGATGCTATTAAACTAGATCCAGCCGCTCTATTACGCTTATCAATAGCGTCGGATATAAATATCAACAGTAATTCGAATGCCAATTATCTCCCTACAGACCATCCCAGTTCATCCCAAACAGTCAATAGTAGCAGTGTTTCAAATAGTGCAGTTAGCCAAATAGTAGATAGTTCTATGGCCTTTATCGACGAGAAAACGTGTGCGGAAAAACCACCCCCTTACTTAGAACAGCCCAACAGTTGTTCATGCGACGAACAAACGTCTCGTCGATCAAACTAATGTTCTTAATTTTCATTTTTTCCTTCAAAGCAACGAACTGTCTACCATGTCCAGCAGGCACTTTCTTGCAATTACAGGAAACGCTTGGCAAGACATAATAACAATTATGGCTGTGTTCGTATTCTTAAATTGTGTACGCAGTAAAATGCTTCGCAAAGAATCAGAATCATAAATACGATAAAATATTGCCACCTGCAGCCCTCAACTGAAGCTGTACAGTATTAGCGATGCCATATTCAAAGCAGACGATGATCGCAAGGAGATACTCACTCCATTTGCAGTTGGGAAAAAAAATCCTAGTATTGCTAGTACTCGCGATAGTGTTTAAGCGAAGCTCTAGGAATGTAAGTTAAGGAACCTCATTTACATTACCATTCGTAGCCAATACGAGCTTATGAAAATAAACCAAACCTTTTATAGGCAGCTGAACATGCGTGTTATCATGGAAAAGATGGCTGCCTTAGCTATGGTCTTATTTTTGTGATAATAGTACTGTAAGCAAATAAAAATAGCCAACATGAACATCTGTATTGTTTCCTCACTTTATCATCATATCAAACCGTAGCAAATATTACTTACAATCTTTAGCATTAGCATCGCTTTCATGATGATAATTTAAATTCATATTTTAACATTTTGATAAGAAGCTCCCTATCCTGTGCAATATCGATACCATGATTCCAGCTGGTAACGAATAGATGCATTTCATCAGTTGTTTGTGTGTGTCCGATGTTTTCTGCAATCACAAAAATTTCTAATAACATTTCACCATTCCACTCTAGCAACATCCATGTTCCACTTACCAGCAATATATTTACGAAATGTTATCTCCTTTTTGTACGAAGCTATAATTTTTACAATACCGTGTAGAACTCGCCGGTAATTCCATGTGCATCCAATTGTGTCGCAATCGGAAAAGAATTCTTTAAGAGTTTTTAATTGTGTCATGATTGCGAAGGCGTTTGCTTCTATGTCTTCCATAATCGATACCATTACCATTAGATTTTTGCAGTAGAGTTGCACATTTTCGGGATAAATGTTATCTGGCGATGCCGGGCGCTGTAGGGCATTTTTCTTGTTTTGTTTAATCGCGTTGCAGTACAATGTACCCTTCTCTGCAGCTTGTATCCATTTGCGGTGATGTTCTGCAACATTTGTAACAGCTTCTGTTATTCTTAAAGACGCCACATTTCCCGGCGAAGTCGGAGTTCGTGGTGATTTCACTCTAGAAATAGATACACTTTGCCTATCCGGTGTAGCAGCAGACATATTCAACCAAAACACAAAACAAATGTTTCACGAAACATGACATTTGGGAATAATAACAACACAGTGTCAAATTCGTATCGTAACGGAATGTAACGCTTAATAACGCATCGGCGCTGCATAGTGGGTAAGAAAAGTTTGTAATTTCGGTCACATTATAAATTGTAATATTAAAAAAAAGTGTATTTAACTTTTGGTTTAAAACGCTAAATAGAGTCCTCATACATCTATTCACACCCGATGCTCACTACATTTAGGCTCCAATTTGTTCGATTAATTTTCAATATTTTTAAAATATTCTCGTCCCTTGCTGGACAAGCGGATACTGTGAAGTGGATCTGTTTTTTAAGTGATAAATATTGGTATGCAATATATGATACAGTGCATCATCGATTAAACATGTACTTTGGCATTAAATTCTTAATAGATAAGCGCACAGTACGGATAATGAGTAGTTGAGGGTTTTTTGATAAACATTTATGTGTTATTGTATAGATGGAGAAGTTGTTATTTTAGGCGTATGTATTGTATTGCAGTTAGCATTCATTTTGTAAAACAAAAACTTATAATTTTCGATCAACTTGAGCAATCCGTATCGTTTTCAACGATATCTAACGATGTGTTTTCGCTTGTTTTTTTTCTTTTGCTGCAATGCAATTTCCCTTTGAATATGTCATTTTCTAGCAGCTCGAATAATCCAACATTCATATAAATAGCACCTGGATAATCGGTCCACCAGCTCTCGATCGGTCACATGTCTTGAACTCCGTTAATACGGTCCGAATGGAATTTAGGAACGATCCTGTCGCGTAAGGCCACTGCCTACACCATCTTTACCATTTATACTGCGACTATATATAGCGCTATAGTCAGTATTCAGATTAGTTCAGGTTATTAGTGCTAACATTTGGAGCGGTTCGGTGGCCGAGGAGACCAAGGCGCCGGTCTTCGAACGGACAGGACCAAGGTTCGAATCCCATTCGGGCTGTTCCTCCGTACGCAGGACTGACTATCCTGTTGTAGCAGAGTTATTCAATATGGACCCGGAGTAGCTTACCGCTATTTTCTTCAAACTGATTGTAAAAATATGCTTTCCATCAGTGTCATTAAACGGCTGAAATGTTGCAAGGCAACTGGCATCGAAGGGCATTAGACACAGTTGTTCATGAAGAAACATTCTTGTAGCTATCATGCATAGTTTGGTTTTAAGGAGTTGGTACCAGAGGAAATTACCGGACGAGTGGAAGCAGAGAGAAATGTCCAGTTAAAAAAAAGGGTAACTCCAGGCTATCTAGAGCAATATATTCGGTAAAGATTTCGTCAAAAGCTTCTTTAGTGGTTCCGCCGAATAAATATCGAGGGAGAAATACTGACAGCATCAATTGATTTCAAGCCACCCTACGATTCCATTGATCAGACTGAGCATCAAGAAACAGCATAATTTCGCTGGAAGCTGGTGCAGTTGTTGAAGGCTACAATAAACCATATCTAGGGCAAGATGAGAGTGTGAATATGTTTCCAAAATTATTCGAATACTACCGGGGACTGTGGCAAAGGAAATACTTCCCTGCTTCATGTGAAATCCATTGGACCGGACTGACGATCAATGAGACGAAGATAAAGTACCTACTTGCTAGTTATTTTGAACGACAAAGAGGCTTGTTGAAGATGAGAGAGGACTTTTGCTACCTTGGAACGATCTTTTTCTTGGCGAAACGACCTGTTTGGTAATGCCGGCTATTTAATGTACTTCTAGATTGAATAACACGTAGTTGGATAGTTAGCCCTAACTACGAGGGTACTACTCGAATGGTATTTGATCCTTGGTTGTCCATGTTAAGACCGGCACTACTTTCGTCTTGGCCACCGAACCATCCTTGGTGTGATCGTAGCTTCAGATAGTCCAATGAGTAGCGAAATCTGTAGGCGAATTTTACAAGGAAATCATTCCTACTATGGACTCCAAAAACTGTTGCGATCCAGAAGATTCACTCTTTTTCTATGGCTCTAAAACCTCGAGAAGCCTTCCATTTCTGGCTTCCGGTAAATTGTTGCAGCGCTGAGCCGAGTATCCTGAGACCTCCGTACTACCGCCATGTGAGTCTTGTATCTCCAATGTTGGAACTCTGAAACGAGTTGTTGTTGTTTTGTCCTGGGAAATGTTGATACCACTACTGTTTTTGGACAATAAACTATATACTACGATTTTTTAAACAAATGAATATAAAAAAAAGGAAAACGTTACTGTTAAAGCTAAAAGTTTAGAACAAGTATTGTCTTAGTATGAGTATTATTAATATTACATTTATAATTTCATTCAATCATTCATTAAAATTTACTGAAACAATTGATAATAAATTACATGAAAAATAATCTCCTACATTTGCTTCAAGTGATTTTGTAAATGTAATGTTATTATGTATGACATCTCATATTTTCACTTCTGTTCCTCAAAAGCAATTATAAAACCACAAAGCTGGCAAGTGTTTAAAGGTGTACTAAGGGAGACTTATGAGCCCGGTTTGTCAACATATTTTTGAAAGACATATGCCATCTAGCTAAGAAGATGGCTTCCCGGCATGGAACAGGAGAAGCGCTTCGTGTTTATTATAAATTGATACTCAGGATATTTACTTACCTTTTCCCCGTTTTCTCCGTTCAGAGAGGCAAGCAAAAAAAAAAAAAAACAAAAAATAAACCTAGCGAACCAGTCCTGTTGCTAAGCTTCCAAAACGGTAGCACGGTGTTCGCGACCATATTCCCGAGGTAGCTTCTTCACGTTTTGCTCATTCATTTAAGGTATTAGCGCTGCACACTGCTATCAAAATAATCAGAAGCGACAACATCGTGAAGCGTATTACTTATCAGCTATTTAACATCAGTTCATGAAGCGCTCTTTGCAAACCTTCGCTCGTCTCGTCTAACGCGTCGGTTGATGTTTAATCAATAGGAAAGGTGGCTTGAGGTGATGTTTAGCTTTGCGTGCGCGGCGAATCGGTTTCGATCGAAGGACATTGAAAAGATTCCAGCCGCTGCCAAGACTAAGGGTTCTTTATTTTTAATCCTTCTCTGTAACCATCCCGTCAACCATCATCAGTGACATAGCGCCTCGTACCGGTTTCGCATCGCCACCGTGTTTGCCGTGTCCTGTGTAGCGGCAGTACCGACCCTTTGTGTCCTCGTTTTTGTGATGTGATATAGCAAGCATATCCCCGTCCCACACTGCCCTATTGGGCTGGCCCTGCTATGAATATGCCATGAACGGGCCGTTTACCGGGTTCGGGAGTAGGTTGGGACTTGTGTTGTGAGTTTAGCTTGACGGAGTGTAAAATAAATTAAAGCCCCCGACCACCTTCGGTCCGGCCGTAGCAAACCACCGACAGGATCAAAGAGCTCAGCATGAAATCGGGAGGTTAAATGGTTTCCCTGCGGAGCTTGTCGTGGAATGTTCTTCTCTAGCGTTTTCTGCCGGGTTTGCACGAAGGCAATCGGGATTGACGAATTAAGTGCGTGGCAGGTAGGAGTGATGTTTTGGGATGAACGACAAAATGGATTCCTTTGATTTCGTTTAATTGGACCATGAAAATCGCGGTGACCCTTATAAACTATAGCTACTATAATAGTCATTTGTACAGGCGAATGAAAGCAATATGTATGGTTTATCAGCTGATCCTTTTTTCGGGTTATATTTTAGCATAAGCATAAGACCAGTGTGGTACAGGGAGATAACATTTTCACAAACAATACATAACAGAAACCACAAACAATAAAGTACTCCACCATCAAAGCTTTGGAACCAAAACCCCTTCCAATGTAATCTTCACAACACTTATCATTGATATAGTTGTACAGAAGCCTGTTTATTCCCGACTTACAAAGATAATGACTTAGTACCAAGAGCAGTTATTGATTGGAATAAACACAAGTGCTTTTTGTGGTATAAAGCACTTACAAATGAAGCCTATTTAGGTATTTCTATTCATTTCAATTTAATACACTGTCTAGTACACATGGAGCACATGTATGAAGCAACAAAGTTAATTGTGATTTGGTGCATTATTTTTGGTAACGTGATACGTATTAAATCCGAGCACCTAGTTGCATCTAGAATAGTTGGTGGTCATGCAGTAGACATCGAATCCTTTCCGTATCAAGTGTCCGTGCAGGAATTGAATGTTCATATTTGCGGTGGTTCTATAATCACCAGCCGATGGATATTAACGGCAGGCCACTGCGTGGAGTGAGTTGGATGAATTAATTAAATAGCTATAGTCAAATGCATATTTTATGCTCGTTTTAATTTACTCGTACACGCTTTTCTTCCGCTCTTTAGTGATACTATTCCGCGTTACATGAATGTTCGCGTTGGATCCTCATCTTACAGTGAGAACGGAACTGTTTATTATGTTAAATCAGCCCTCGCACATCCAGACCATGTGTCGTACAGCTGGATAATGGACTATGCTCTTCTTGAGTTGAATGTTTCGTTAGTGTTTTCTCCCTTCGTGCAACCAATAGCTCTTGCGTCCCATCCGAGCGATCTGTTGTACGATCAGGACTGTGTAGTGACCGGCTGGGGTCGCACTTTGAACGACGAAGAAAGCTACTCACTGCTACGTGCGGTTGAGATTCCATTGATTTCACGAGCATTGTGTAATATCAGTTACGACGGGAAGATCGATGTGGCGATGATATGTGCGGGTGATTATGCTAATGGTGGTAAAGGTACTTGCGCGTACGATTCCGGAGGTCCGTTGGTGTGTGCCGGTGTACAGGTCGGGATTGTATCCTGGGGCAAAGGTTGTGCCTTGCCCGGATTTCCAGAGGTTTACAGTAGCGTTTTGTATGCACGAAAGTGGATCGACAGAACAATAAAAATGTACATTGATTAAAAGATAACAACTATACAACACAGATAATGGCTTAATTGTTTACTGCTCACTATTCACAAGACATGATACAATCAGTATTAGGTTCGAACATTTTTATCATGTGTTTGTAAAGAAGCTTAACAGCAAAGGGCAAGGAAACATTTAACAAAATTCGTTTTCAAGGTAGTTTACATTTTTGGTGATAAAGTTTAGTATTAAGCACCTGTATGCTGAAGTCAATCAAAGCAGCAGAAGTAATTGAAGTCAATGCAACAGTTTCAACCAAAAGTTTACGCAATAAAGATTGTGTATAAAGGGTTCAGATTCTTATAAACTTGTTTTATTAACAGAAATATGTTGGTAAACAGTATGATAGTATGGCTAATCTTAAGTCTATACGACACGGAAAATATTCTCATGTAATGTATTACCTTCCCGTGTTGGTGGTTATACAATTGAAGCTGTATGTTTGGTCATGCAAGTAAAGGTGAAGACATCGCAGCACAAGGTCAAATTAAGTTAAACTTAATAAAAATATTATAAAGAAAAGTCGTGCATTATTCGTTAATGTGTTGTATTGCAAATGGCACTTACAAGCGCTGCAGATGTTATATACTATCTTTTACGTTGTACGGGAAGGAAGCGTTTGAAGATGGACAATGAACGATGAGGCAGCTGATTTGTTTGGAATACCGGACATTCTAACGTGTGGATAAGACCAAACTAAAATGATGACTAGGAAATGCGATGATGAATATTGACTCATACTGTACCAAGCTAGTACACACCAGTGTACTGATTAGTACAAAGAGCAAGCGTGCTCGCTTGCTGACAAAGTGTGAGTGAAATCGAATGTGTTATATTTAAGCCGTAGAACTGTGAAAAGTATATTTATTCATCACAGTGAAATAAAATGTACAATAATAAATTACAAAATCAATATTTTTCAAGCGGGGAGAGCAATAATTGAAATCACATGAAAAACTAAGCGTTTCAGAAAGAAACAGTTGATTAGATCTGATTAGCTGCTAAATAAAGAGCCCTAGTTAGCGTACAACAACTGCTAATTTTACAGCCGATAGCCAAAATGACTAGCGTTTTTGTCCCGGGTTTCCCCGACATGACAGGAAAACGAGAAGCCCTCAACGCTAATATCGAAAACGAACCCATAAATGTTAGCAGAACCGTTTCGGCAAACGGAAACCGGAAGCTGCGTTGGATTGGATTGCATACAAAAGGGCGGTACACGTTGATGTCTGGTCGTTTTTTGAAATCATGCAACCAAACTCGGCCCTTCCGGTCGTTTGTGTTAATGTACGGGCCGTCATGTCCTGTCGCGCGCTGTGTTGTTGCGTGTTCGACAACATCATTCAGGTCAGATCCTTGTATTGTCATGTCAAGCGATCGGAAACACGCGTTGGTAGTGTCATAAACTATTTGGTTGCTGGTATCACTACCACCAACAACTGGAATGTGATAGTGGTTCCCTACAACGGTGATCCATATATTTGGCATTTCATTTTCAGTTCAGTTTGAGGTTATATCATGTTAAGCAATTATGGTTGATACCTGTATGCAGCATTTAGAATAAATGGCAGAAACGAAACTGCGTTCATATTTTTTTGCTCATATCAGAAAGATTTAACAACAAAAAGTGCAAAAGATGTTTTAACCAGTTAAATGCGGCCCTTGATAGAGAAAGACCCAGGCCACAAAATGGAAAAAAGGTTAAACTTTATAAAACTGAACTTTTTAACCTTCGTACTGGACGTACTTTGACTGCATATTTCTTCTTCGGTTTAGGGCTATAAATCAAGGATGAACCTGGGATCCTTCGTCGGTCCCGAGAGCCAACGGTCGGCGTTGGTTCTTTTCCATGTGAAACGTGGGGTGAAACATTTCCATCGTGGGGAGAATCTATTTTATGGGCATTTTGAAGAGGGCAAAAGTTTAGAAATGTTTCATATACTTGGCGTGATACCGGCGGCTATTGCGCAATGTTCGAAATCAGATCGATGAAAATGGGTTCGGTAGTGAATTGCAAACCAAAGCGTGACAAGCGTGACTTCCGACGCTTCTCGCTAGGTGTTTTACCTGGGTTCACCTCAATGTTTACCATTATGCAAATTGCCAGAGAACTTATTCCGGGCTGGCAATCCAATAGTTCGAATAGTCCGCAACACTATACAAGCCCGACTGTCAGGCAAATTGCAAAGGCAAGGATTTAGATTTCACTAGTGAAGCGATTTCTGACCTGAACGGTGATTTTCGAGGGTGCCTAGCAATGCTAGAACGAATATGCAAATGGAAACTATAAATTCAATTCTGGTAAACGATCATTCACTTTGTGAGAATTTCGATTTTAAATGGTTTAGCGAAGGACAGTAATCAGTTTTAATGGATTTCTATTTCGAGCCATGTTATCAAATGGTTATTTTATTGAGGTTAACAGAAATTGAACCATTTCTTCATAAAAAGCTATCTTTAAGGCTATCTTTAGCTTAAACTAGCACAGCGGATCGGTGGCAGGAAAAATTTGGCAAGCCGATAACGATGAGCAAACAACAGATTTCTTCACATGCAATGTAAACTATGCGTATGAAATCTGCACAGATAGCATCCAAGGACAAGGTCTCCGGTGAAACAGTGCGCCTATCCCTAATCGCGCTATCGAAATAAGAAACTGTGATGAAGCAAACTGCAAGCAATCAATTATTCACGGGGAGTTGTGGATTATGGAACCAGGAAGCATAAAAAATGTATACCTTTCAAGAAGTCTGACTGACAGGACAGGAGTTTTACCATGCCCCGTATAGTCCGTACACAGTGCTACATGTAGTGCCTGTGTGTAGATTGTATGAGATGGAAAGATAACGTGAATGTGTGTGTGTAGGCGAATCTTTACATCACACACTCCCATACTGTAAAACTTCACCTTAATATCAGTGTACACATTTTCGCATCCCTCTTTTACATCCTTTTTTTGGGATGGCACTTTCTTCACGTGAGGGTGGTGGTGAGTCAACAAATGACACGGCTTGGTAACTTTCGTCTGTCGTGAGTTTTTCGATTACTTACAGGTGGTGGAATTGGTACCTTGGACCAAGTGGTTACAGGTTTACAAGTTAGTTTGGTATCAAGAAATTATACTTTTCGCATACGGAGGAGCTTTTCTATGGTAAGGTTTAACCTTTCGTGTGTGCTTTTTCATAATGTGTTTTTGAAATAAACAAAAAGCTGAAAATATGCGAGGAATTAGACACTTTTAGAGATACATTTAGAATCAATTGATGGGAAATCAACGAGCACGTTTCAAATTACATTCTCATTCAGCGTCCAAGGGTTAAATGAAACAATAGGACGGAAGGATATTTTCTACCGTACCTTCATGGCCTGCTGCCGATCGAAAATATCCTTTCATCTGTTGGTTCCGACGACGGTGTTAGTACACTCACATTGCGCAGAATCGACTCGACTCGTATTTATCATTCCCAGTCACTGAGCACGGAGAATCGGCTGGACTGAAGGAGAGAGAAAACGAAAACATCACCAACGGCAGGATAGGAAGAGATGCTAACAAAAACAAAAATCCTTCAGCATTCGCGTGCACCACCATCATCCGAAATACCTATGGATAGGTAAGCGCGCACGGTGCCCAGACGCAGCCACAAGGATAAATGCACAAAAACTGGCATCGACGTAGGGATGGATCTGTGCTTTGCGTGTTTTGGGGGAGCTCCATCCGACGAGAGCCGAGAGCGAGAGAACTCCCATTTGGCGTTGCTTTCGGAGTTTGCTGGATCCTGAACGGGCGCCCTACGCTCTGTATACTTGGGCTGCCGAAGCATGTTCGACTAATAGTAGTGGTAGCAATTTTCACGTTCAGTATTCAGCACATTAGTCGAGTACGGTGAGTAGCTTGGAATGCACGAGACGGTAAGTCGTTGCTGCTCCTTCGCAGCACGTTACGCGATTGTACCGGTACGGAGTTTTCACGGTGACAGTTAAATGGAACGTTAAATTCGATCACCATCACTGGCTGAAGTGGTGTGTAACTAAATTCAAGTCTGTTTGATGATTTTCGGTCTGCTGGTCGTACCGTGCGACTATGCAATAGGAAGTGATTTCACGCAGAAAGCATTTGCAAGGAAGTGTTTTTTGAAAGGCAAATAAAATTATACTATTATTCCATTCCCTAGCAATTTGAATATGGAATTTAAATAATGCTGCCCGTTGTGTGGTCAAATGCGTAAAGAGCGATGAAATAATTGCAATCGATTGTTCCAAATTATAAAAAGGAAATTAAGTGAATGCAGCCCGATGTGCCCTGTGCCGGAATTAGCATGTCTTGGGTGCGCCTGTTTGTGCTAAAGTGTGTGCATGATAAGAAAATAGGCAGAAAAAATTGAAAAATCGCAATCGGTAAAGCGTAAAAAAAAGAAAACTCGCCGAAAACCCGAAAAGTAAAGTGGTTGTGAATGGCTCATACCCCGTGAACGAAACGACAAAACATCCGAAATAACCCAGCAAGGAATAAAACGAGCCGTGGAAAGTCCCAGCGGAAATTGTGAAGCTGGCAAACGGCAAATGCAAAAAGTGATTAGCAAACGGAGTCCTCCCCAGAAGTGCGCATTTGGGTGGGTGGAGGGAGGTGGTTGCTTGGAGATATTCTTTATCAATGCTGTACAATGGGAAAGAAACAAGAAGAAACAGAACAAACCCACCAAAAGGAGGACAACATTTCGACCAGCCAAACCTTTTGTTTGCAGCAACCATGGAAGGGAATGGTTTGTGCATGAATTTGGATGTGTGTGTGTGTGTGCCTGTAAGTGTGCGCGGTGGTGTTTATAATGTGGAGAGGGAGAAGAAGGAAGTGAAATTTGATTAATTGAGTGTGATTTTCTTTTAGTTCTGTGGTTCTAATTCCTGCAGAGGGTGGCTACATTTTCTACTTTTCGGACCATTTCCGGCGCTGGATGGTTTGAAAGGTTTGTTTTTCTTTCGAAATGTCCATTTGGGAAAGGTGTGATAACGAGTGGATTTTTGCCCTAGACCAGGTTGCTGGGAAGTGATTGGAGGATTATATTTTTTCGCTGGCCGGTACCAGCCGGTAATAAGAAGCATGCCGAAACGGCGAACGAAAATGACTAGCAAATCAGTGGAACGCCGTAGAAATCGTTCGTCATTCATGGAAGTTACCCCGGAAATGGGTCAGTACGAGTGGTGGAACCAATGAAATTGAGCGCATAATAGGAAAATTTGTACCGAGCGTATCAAGTGGCAATGGAAAGGAAAGGAAAGGAAGGATTGTAGCTAAATGTAGTGTTTATGAGCTAAGGCATCACATTACAAAAAATTTTATTTTATTGCATCGATTTATGAATGTGCTTGCGTGGTGCAGACCAATGTGTGGGTGTGTGTTTCGTCATTTAAGCACAAATCGTATGGTATTTGTTATATTCGGTTTCTTTTATGATTTTCTTTATACAAAGGTAATGTAAACAAAATCATCTTAGTGAGACGTCCATTCATATCAATACCATGATAATTGTTGAATAGTGCATGAAAGTATGTAGTGAAGATGTTGATGCATCATCGTGAATTCTAAAATCATTTCTATGGCCGGTCCGTTGCGAGAGTGTAAAGAAAAAATGCAAATCATCTACTAATTCGTGTAACAACGCAACAATGCTGTGTCAATACTGATGAAAGGAAAGTATAGCCGTACGGTGTTGGGGAATGTTTATGTCTTCGGAGGGCCTAGACAACCACACTAAGCACGAAATTCTTCGCCACTTAGCCTAAGTACAGTGGTTTTGGAGAAGAGTTTGTGTGTTATTCAAAATTCATGTCCAATGGAGGATTGGGACGGGTGCCAGGCCAACGGATGAAGAGTTTATCTGCCTGGAAGGCAGGATTATGTGTACAGTCTGATAGTGAACCGAACTAGCATTAATGCAAGCGAATAGAGGATACTGTGCATCGAAAACAATGACGGAAGCCCATCCTCGGCCATTGCGCCGTTGGCTGACGGTATGCCGATATGGGAAACTTGCCGACGGCGTTGGCAAACGCAGTTTAAACAAACTCACCATAGTTGGATTTCGCTTACTGCTGGTGCTGCATTCTGCCCAAGGTAAACAAATTTGCTAATGTTCATTAGTAGAATAGTACTTTCTCATTGTTTTTTTGGTCTTATGTTTGTAGCGCAATTGGATTATTAATAAACTTTAAAATAAACCCAAAAGGATTGCTAAAAAGAGTTTGTTATATTTCGTTTTGATTTTTATTTACTGTATTAATTGTTACATGAATTTTCATTTATTATTTTGTATGTTGTACAATTGATTTGAAGAGTCAAAAGTCGTACTTATGCCTTTTCAATAAAATTTGAGTGACCAGAGTCATGAAATGATCTACTCAAATATTCATAACATATCGTAAAATGGGAGTTGAATGTACACAGAACATTACTTTGCAAAGTCTATCTCGTATCAGCTGTTGCATTGCCTATTATGCTAAACGAATTTATATAAAAAGTACAGGTCTTTCTTCAAGAAATAAAGCAACCATGCTTTTCAATGATATTATATACTGAAAAACGTATCAACATTCATACAGTCATACAAGACAATCGTCGTCGGTTTAAAACTGTATGTATTTTGTCGATCACTGATGTAAACCTTGTTCAAAGTAACTATTAGAAAATATTTCACAAGTTTAATACACGTAAAGCAGATACTGTGTAATCATATTAAAATCATAACATAAAACAATCAATCAAGAATGAAAAATGTGATTAACTTAAAACGGGTTTAGGTGCGTAAAGGGGATTTAAATAAAATTAATTAGTAGATAGCAAATGGGGGCCACACAACTGCTTCTAATTTGATATTCCGCACCGAGCATTATCTTTCACATCGAAAGCTTGAATCTGGTAATGGTGCTTATCACGCACGCAAGTTCCGTAGGGTTTATATTTTCCCAAATATTTCGCAGTCAACGATTAAGTGTGCAAATAAAGTTAATTGTGTGCGAACCATCGTACCGCTGGGGGCTATTCCCAGTTGACGTTTTATTGCGTATAGGAGTAAGCTGCTGCGTACTGGGCGGTTTTCGGTCGTCCACTAAATCTGTTCCAAGGTGGAAAGGAACGACAAAATGTAACAATCTTAAAATTGCCACCCCACCTACAGCGTTGTGTTGTGTCACGTTTTCGTATACGCGTGCCATGCCTTGAAAACGGGAACCACATACACGGGGACACAACTTTTAAAGGTAAGTTGTACATAAATTTGTGAGCAAAGGAAATGAATTCTCATGTTTCTCTACTCAAGCTTGCAGCTTTTTCAGAACATGAAACATAAACAAATTAAACCTGCAAAGACTGAACCATCTGTACGGATGGTACGGGGAAAATTGTTATACCAAGAGTAACAGATATTTTGGTACGAAATTTCGCATCTAGGGTGCAAAACTGACCATCAGCACAAGTGGCTTAATGGTAACACTACCTGCTATTTGTTTTCACAACATTAAGGAGAGGCAGAAAAATCATGTTCTGAAAAAAGGTTACGTGCCCTCATCGTCGGGTAATAATTTTTGCCACTACAAACATTGCTCCCTTCATTTACCCCTTAAATGTACCACAGTTTGTACAGGCAAGGAACGTGGGATGGGCGTGATGGAATTAATTGGGTCTGCCGTTGGGTTTTGCTGACCTAAAAGAGCAAAAAGAAAAAAAAAACAACGAAAATGGAAAAAGGAACGAACAATGCGCGAGCTGAAGCAACGCCACACGGTGGATTGAGTTTAGACAAACAACCAACGCACCCAACGTAGCTGACTGGGCAGACATGGTTCCTTGCTCTGCGGCAGTAATGTCTAACCAGCGCTCTTACACTTGGCACGTTGCAATGTTAGGACATATTTTCGACTATTATGACTGTTTATGTGATAGACTTAATGTTTCCGTCTTCCGGTACGGCAGACAAACGCCGCAGTTTCGGTATCGCGATGGTAGAGGACATTGGCAGAAATGGAAATGGAAGCAATAAAACATTGTCAAGCGTCAGGCGGAGTTCAAGATCAGCGGGAGTCCGATACAGGATATGTGTGTATACTGTAAACTCACAGCAAGTGTAGCAGAAATGAACAATGCTCGTTCTTTTGCACGTAGCTTGAGCATAATGGTCGTTTATGTGTACCGTAAGAATGAAACAAAATAATATGCAAATAGGCGAAATGTCATAAGTAAACTGATGACTGTTTGAGTAGCAATTAATAAAGACGTACTGTTTAGTGGAATAATGTCTACTTACGTACCTTCATCGGAAACATTCACCAATGCGGATAGCTGATTAAATTCGGGTATGAAATGTAAGAAATTGCAGAATTGTTTTTAAACTAATACCATATGCTTAGGCGTAGTATTATTCAGAAACGTTTGCAATATAGAAAAATCAAAACCTAACAAAGACAAAAATTGCTAGGCCTATAGCAGCGATATAAAACACATATATGCAATCAGTAAGTAGTAGATATTGATTTTTACCTTATGATTGCTTGATTGGTGGTGTGGCGAACACTAAAGTGCTGGTGTGTCGTTCATTGGCATCAAAAAATGTTTACATGCCCTGCAGGAGAAGGTCTTCGTTAGGGAAACTCAGGAGCTTCCGGACAATCGCTTACTGTTTTGATTGGGCTCCTCGCTGTATTAAGTCTGCAGGCAGGCAAAGAAAGCGAAGAAAAAAGCGAACATGCAAGTCTACTTCGCGTGCCTAATAAATGTGCCTGGGCGATAGAACAAGCTGTCAGCCAACTGCAGGAAAAGGAGAAAACTTTCGTTCTTCGGGGTGCTAAGAGGTTTGAGTTAGACATCAAAACAACTTATCAGACATTGATTGACTCTAACGTTTTCTCTGAAATGTTTCCAAATTCGTCGTGTCTGATAGTAATGATGAGCGGCTGAAGTTGGTGCGTAGCCCTGGTCTGACTATTATGTGCCTCGTGTCGGAGGCGTGATGTCTGAAGTGAAAGTAGTGATACGTACCCTTACCATGTACAGTGTGAATCACTATGCTGAAAATTAGTTTCATTAAAGTTTGTGTAGTTTGTAAGTCGTACGACTCGATATCACAGTCTCGGGATCATTTGTGTTTTCTTTATCACTTGCTTGCTGTACAAAACTAGCGTTAAAATGGTTTCTGTTATTATTGTGCTTTTCTACGCATTATGTTCGCAGTAGCCATTATTAAAGGTAATTTCATTTTGTTTTTCTTTAGCAAAACCAGTTATGAAAGGTTTGAGGTCGCATTCTCAGTCATATTTATTTACATTAATTAAAAAAAACAGTGCATCGATTGTGGCAAATATTATTTGAATTCGTATGTTATCAGTAAGTTGTATAAATGTGTTTTAGAACGCTATTTTATTCGCTTCTGCTATAAAATGTATCCTCCTTTGGTTGTTTATCCATATAGCAAACAGAGAAATTGTAACAGGTAGTATTATTACATGCTAACGTTAATTGGTTCATTCTTATTACAAAACACAAATGCTGTGTTATATGTTTAGTATACCCTATTTAATAACATAATGAAGAAATACAAAGAGTTACCATAAAAGTATTACTTCTAGTGACTACCTTGCACTTGCTCCATTTTATCCATACGTACCAAAGCGCAAACCTCTTCATCCTTTGCGCTGTTACAGTTTCGAGTGTCGTATTGTGCGAGTACTACGTTTTGAGAATTTCTACCTTTCCTTTTACAAGCACTGGCTGACATCTGACGTGCTCTTACATGGAGAACTCAACTGGCACATTGCTACTGCCAACTGCAAGACCGTACCGAACTGAATAAATATATGAGTGGTAGATGTTGCGTAAAAAATCGGTTCCAGTGGTGAAAACTGGAGAGAAAATTTCTTCTTCCCATGACATTAAAATGATTCTTCAGAATCGCATTCAAGGATGTTGTAGAGCCCCCAACGCTGCATACGCTTCTGTTTCAGTAAATCGCACCACAAAAGAGTAAAGCAGAGTGTAAATTGGTCATAATAATGGTAACAAATGCATGTGCACATTTGACACCATAATTTTAACTTCCCGTTACATTTCAGCTGTAAGGCTGCGAGGGTTGATTCACATGCACTTCCGACGAAGGCAATTTTCTCGTCTGGTGTCACACAAAACAAAGCATGGAGTTTACATCCACTCCGGTTGGATGAGTCTGTTTTGCAGTTTTGTTTTCTAAATAATACGGAAGGTGTATGTACACTTTGCGCTTCTAACACTGTAGCTGAATGATTAAAGAATGAAAAACAACTCTCTTTTCCTTAAAAACCTAGCGTCATCAATACCTGGAATAAATAAAGTTTTCTAAGGGTTTTTTTAAATTGATTTAAACATTTCATCATAACATACATGCAGGATTATGCCGTGGAAATATGAGAATCAGTGGCGGATCAACCTAGGTGCGGAACGAACTGTTTTACATGTACAAAGCTATACCCCCCGTTTTTGGTAGTCAGACGTGAAAAATTCAGTGAGATTTGTTGTGCTGCTCTTCCTTGTGTGGCTCCTCGAGCTTGCCATTTCTGGCTCCCTTGACCTGGAAATTTCCAACAACACCACCAACACGGACAGTTCTATAAATACAGGGGGAAACAGTCCGGATGGGATTCGAACCTGTGGGTCCTACCGTTATTGACCAACATCGCAATTTCCTCACCCACCGAACCACCGAACGATACTAGCAATTCGCTATTAGCTTTGTTTTTGTTGTAACCGGGCTTAAGGATAGTATTCGATTCCCGGACTCACCGTTTGAAGACCGGTGTCGCTATATGTTTGAACTCCGAGCCGCTCCATTAAAAAAAAAAGATTACGTAGAATTTAAAAAAGCTTGCAAAATTATAGATGAAATGTTATGTGTCTTATTTTTTTATCACTGATGACTGAAATAAGTGATAAATGAATATTTACTTTAAACATAAGACAGTGTTTCAAAATTTTCTCGCGAAAGAACATTCATACATGTATCCTAGTCGTTCGTACGTACAGATGCTTAATTACCATAGTAAACAAATATCAAGGATTATCAAAAATGATATACCAAGGTTTCTGGGCTAAATTCTTCTTCTTCTCTGGCGCTACAACTTCGAGAGCTCTTGGCCTGCCATTTCTGGCTACCGTAACATGATTGTACCCGCAACAGGGTAATCACTCCTGCCTACGGGGGAACGGTCCGAACGGGATTCAAACCTCGGTCCTGCCCGTTCGAAGACCGGCGAACAGTTGAGTAATAAAGAACTTGTTCAATTTATTTAATACGAAAATGTAAAGGATTTACTAAAAACATCTACAAATATTACAGTTAAACCCTCATTAGAAATGCACATGTTGCTGAATCACCAAATTTACGACCCCGAAGGTACATTGTATCATCTATTTCTCATTTGCGCCATTTTTTCTTGTGAAGTAAGGTTTGCACAATCAAAAGTCAGACTCGTTCTTGTTTCTCTGTGCATGTAGCAACATTTTCGGAGTGATACATAATCTCTTTCTTGAGTGGATGTGAAAGGGGATGGGTAAGCAGTGAAATGAAATATACTTCCTACAGATGATGAACGTTACGGTGTCTCTGTACGCTATGTGCAGCTATGTACTTTTAAGTATGCTGACACAGGAAATGGCAAAGGACGCAAATCCTGTCTGATGAACACCAGCGCCAGTGCTGAAGGGAAATGAAACAAACAAGACTTGTTGTTTTTGATTTTCTTCTTCAATTCACGCTTGTGAAGAGGAGAACAAAAGCGAAACATTATGAAGCAAACAACAAAAAATAACTTTGAAGCACGGGAAGTAAATAATTTTCACATTTCAAGGGTTCGCCGCTTTAGCGTTCTCAACATTCATTTCCTTGAAGGGCTGTTTGTTGGGCTAAAACTGCATTGTTGGCATTATAGATATTTTGTAGAAAAGAATTTTGTGTTTTGAAGCTGTAGTGTTGTAGTGTTGCACTAAGAAATTTGTTATACTCCATGTGCATTTACTCGGCATAGATTAGTCCTTAGTTCTCGTAAAATTGTGTACGTGGAAATTTATTATAACAATAAACATGTATAGAGTAGAATAAAACAGTAACGCGCCTTGCTATGTGAGTGGTTACATTATTGAAGTATGTTGTATTTTTATAGTCTTTAAAGGCCAACAGAAAAAATTTTTTTTTAAATTCCGACCGTAAACTTTATTTGATCCAGCCACATTTGAAAAAGGAATTATAGTTTCCTCTGGTCTCTTAGTGAATGTAGAATTCTCTAGAATCTCTTTGCATTATCAGTACAGCAAATCCCCGTAGTACGCTAATGTTTGGGACCGAACTCTCGCGCGTATCTCGAATTTTCGCGTATATCGAATTTCCTTGACTGTATCGTTTATAATGCACATTTAAGAGTTTAAAAATAAACTTGTACAAGTTATTTCAATTGAAATGCATTTCGTTTTAAGCTGAGCCTTTAACAACGCATATTGAACATTCAATTCAGCTAAAATAATGCAAAATTAACGAGCCAAAATTGAAACAACAGCGAAAAACTCTATGAACTGTCAATTATTTCCAATCGCGTATTGCGAAATCGCGTAAATCGAGTGTGGCGTACTGCGGGGATCTGCTGTATAGGCATTCTTTGGGATCTCTTTGCGTGTAGGAGCTAATCTGCTCGAGTTCACGAATAGAAGGAAGATGGCATGAGCAGAAGAAACCGGAGAAAAATCGAACCAAATCAGATCTGAAAGCACAGCCGTTGGTGTTGGCTGTTAGACCAATTATTTACCACCCAGTTCCCAAACGTTTTGTTCGTAGTTCATAATAAAATATTAATCATCTGGTAATTGAGTGTTTGGTCGTTATTAACAACTGATTCAGTAAAATAGTAATTACTATAATTGCAAACAATTTTATCTGCCTTTTCAGTCTTCTTGAAATATTCTGCAAATGAGAAAATTAAAAGTCTTATATAGTTGGACTTGAAATGGTAGTCGGAAAAGACCTAGAAGCAGTGCGATACAGCACATTTCTATAGCGAATGATCTTGTCATTTTGCTCAGTAAACAATCTGCATAGAAAAGTATGTTGAAAGATTGAAAAGACATAGAAAGCAGCGAGATGGGTGGCTGTTCAAAGGTCACATTTAATTAACTTAAGCTCGCCTTCGCTTCCTTTCGTACCTGAAAACATAACCTGCTGGAAAGTTTAGCTGGCAACAGGTTGACGTATATGGTATACGGTTTTACACAAACTGGCACTTCTCGAAGAAGTACTGCTTTCCTCATGTATTTCACGTTGTTTGTATAAGTAGCTCATGCTCATGGTGCTCCAGAATAACCGTAGTCTCTTTTGATAAAAGGTCGGTTCATTACGACAAAGTACTGCTGCTGATGAGTGATTGATGTCATGATAGAAAGCAACAGTGGCAAAGTCGGTTGAACCATCATCTGGAAAAGTAGTTAAAACGTACTAACAGCTAGAAAATCTCTGGTAATGGGGAGGGTAATGTTACGCCTTCAAAAGTAAAGTTGATGTACTTAAGTTGATTAAATCATTGCAAATGACGTGGGAGCATGGTGACTGTGACTCCCACACTTAATTCAACCGGAACGTACGGTATTTTTTTTTTAAAGGGTCACGTTTTTAAAAGATTCAAAAGACCCTACGTTGCCTTGTTACAAAAGGACATGCTGTCGTTGAAGGTGCTACAGGTCATTAGAGTTCAAATGTATTTTTGAATTCTATTGGAACCGAAAAAGTAGTTCAGTACGTTATGTTTATTGAAGTATTTATTTGTTTTAAAACAGCGATGCAAGGTCATTACTTACATCACTTACTATTTAAAAATTAAAAAAAATGGTTTCTACGTTGAATTCATGAGAAATGGTTTACTGAAATTCTGGATACAGTCAAGATCTGTTACTTATTTAAAGATATAACAATCCAATCGAAATATACACTATCGAAATAGACACTATGTCAGTGTCCTTTACATATGGTTAGTTCAACATTTCGCTCAATATCAAGCGAATACTATTCACTCCAATCAGTTTAACGCTTATGTCGCATCTTTTCAGCATCTTTACGGTTTCATTTTCGTCGACATAAGTGCGGCAGTAGTTCCCAACAATGCAGCCATTTATAAACATAAATATAGCTTTAAGCCACCAATAAACCTTATATCAATCTATTTTATTATACTATGTAACTACTGTTCTGAAAGCTTCAATTCCAGCCATTCTCTGAATGACTATGAAAGTGTCCTGTGCAACGATTCCTTAAACAAGAATATGAAACGCTTGAAACAATGAGCTATAGTAATGGTAAAGTAATGGTAGAGTAAAACGTGCAATACAGTCTGACATTACAACAGTAACCATATGTAATCTGCTGTTTAAGTAACATCCATACCATCTAACGTGACATTTTGAGATTTACTTTGGGGTCGACATTCCGGCTATGATAATAAAAGCCAGACATTGTTAGACATTGTTAGACGTATTTTTTCCGAAATACAGTAGCCAAACCGGCGTAAATGGGATATGGGATAACAAAAAATGATAAAAATCTGTTGATTTCAGGGAGCGTACGACGATGATCTGAACATTTTTCTACAATTTGATGTTTACTGTCCTCTTACTGATTGATCAAATCCCTGCAGAAAATGATAGAGACAGTATAAACGATAATGATACGATAGGAAGATAATTGGAACAGAGTATTTCTACCGTGTAGAACATAAAAACAATGCACATGGTATTAAAGGGACTTGTGATGATTTTATGTGCTTGTTTTACCTCGATTCCTTTATTCTTAAAATGCTGTTGATTGATTTTCACTCTGTAGCAAGACACAAGTTTATTTCTGTATTAAAACCTTACAAAGAAAGTTAAACTATTAACTTTCACAATCATGACTCCATAAACTTATAAATTGTATAAGTGTACGTTAATTGCTTCTAGTAAACACACATTTAAGGCTGTTTCCTTATTTTGTTTTATCAAATACCCATAATAAATCGTTATATCTGGTTATCATAATCAAAGCGTTATGTTTGAACATAAAACACTCAAAAACAAATAGTTATGCAGAAAAACTAGTGGCGAATCCATGTATGAGTGAAATAAACGACCAGTAATGATTTCCTTCATGATGAACCCGTTTGTTTGTCTGTTTTTTTTTTATATATTTTGTATACATTTTGTCGTTTCGAGGCTAAAATGTTCCTTGTTCTCCATACACTTCTTCTTTTTCTTTTTCTGTGGCTCTACAACCTCGAGAGGTCTTGGACTGCCATATCTGGCTATCGTGACTTAAATGTACTCGCAAAAGGATAATCAGTCCTGCGTACGGCAGAACGGCCCGAATGGGATTCAAACCTTGATCCAGCCCGTCCGAAGACCGGCGCTGCTATCTCCTCGACCACCTAGCCGCTCCGTATTCCATACACACTGCCAAGTAAAACTTGCTCTGAATGAAAACATTCGAATGTTTCAAGCCAAAGTATAAAAATAAGATTTTTGCAAACGTCAAAACTAAATGTTGGATCATGGTACGTAGAGTATAAATGTAAAAGAACTTAATACAATTGATACACAATACATGAATTTATCTTCTGCTTCTGCTTTTCCTTTTTGTTTAGTATTCCGAGTATTTTACTTAATGATACATAGTGGTTGGATAGTCAGTCCTCACTACGAGAGAACCTGTCCCTGCCCTTTTGAAGGTCGGAGTCGCTGTCGCATTGGCCAGTGTTATCCCTAGAAGTTATCTAGATTTTAATTATAATTGTAATATTATACAAGTTCATGTTTTAATTTAAAATCTGTGGCAAATTTGTAACGCGTGCATCGATTTGTCCGTTGACAAAACGTTCAACATAAATGTTTTCTTTTTCATGTTCATATTTTTACAGAAGCACAATAAATATGTTAGATTTTCTAGTTGTAGACATCATAGACGTCAATGTTAAAGCATAAACTTTTATCAGTCTTAAGTCCTCCAAACCACCACCGAGTTAAACAGACGAAAAAGAAAAAAGCTTTTGCAACGCTACATCCTCGAGGAGGTTTGGTCTTTCTGAGATATCACGATTATATGAACTTACCAAGCTTAATTTTGTTATCAGTACATCAATTTTGTAACATGCGGCTAAATGTTCACGGATGGTTTTCTAGAATGACGCTATCAATGTGCAAGAAGCAAAAATCGACTAAAATAAAAACATACTTAGCATATTCCGTACAAACACATAAAGTTAAACTCTTCTATCCTGTGCCATTCGATATCAGAAGGATTTCTATTCGTACCTCTCGTTGGGATTTCTGTTCCATGGACATACGATTTTCATATTAGTATGCAATGACATGCACACACTTGAAATCTGAATGTGAACGAGCCGTTCTGCATCTCAAGTGAAAACAGTCTTTCCAAACAATCTCATGGGACGGATTTGCCTTGTTGCCTATTTTACTGGGGCATCTAGTTGTGCCGATATTCTCTAGACATCACACGTCAATTCCAATTTTGAGTAAATGCACCAGAGCGTTCCAATGACTGAAACGAGGGCGATGATAGTGATTGAGAATCACTTTTTCAATGGTTCTGATTCCGATCTAGCTAGTATGGATGAGTCTTGCTTTGGTTTCGATGGTGAATGCAAGATGTGCTAGAAGGATTTTCGTAGAGATGATTTTATCATCGTCCACATAACGATATCACAAACATTTTTCTTCCATCAAGTTGTTGATGAAGGCTGTAAAACGCTTACTCATAATTATTCTATAAATTTTCTACTATCGTCTGTACGTAACGTGTGCGGCAAGCAGCTCCGAATGTCTAAGGGAAGTTATATTTTGAACCTAGCTCCAATAAATACGTACCACTTGTTTGAATAGATATTTCGATGATTGTACTGGCCTTGGTCAGTTTGCATCTTTAGTTTTGGTTAGAGACGAGATGATTCATTTCGATGTTATCGTGAAGAGTGGTTCTGGCCCGGTTTTATTCCCAGAAGACTTTCGTGAGTGACACTACTTAGGCACGCCTGTGGCTCGTCCATTGTTCGTCTAACACGAATGCGGGCAATTAAATTCTCTTTATCTGGTTATAATGCTTTCCAGCTCATCTCGTGTGTTGACCGTTCGATGATCAGTAGCCGGTAGACGCATACAACAGCTTCCATGTCTTGCACGATAGCGGGATTGCCAGAACGAGTCACATGGTGATGTTTATGACATTTCAATTATCGAGTGAATGACCAGAATACTTAATTAATGGTCAAAAGGATGTGATTCACACTTCGTGTTCCATTGTGGCGATGGTGGTGATAAAGGATGATTTATCATCGATTGACATGTGATCCATTTTTGTGATGGCAAAGCGTGCTAATTGCAGCATATATTTTTGTTTTAGAATCATTCCGATTATGACAGCATGGTTTCAAGTTGATTAACTAATTGCCTTTGTGAATATGTCAATATGGAAAATTCATTACCATCTATAACGGTTAATGTAACGTTTCATAGTGATTGTAGAAAATAAATCATAAATAAAAGCAATTTACTGTGACTTCAGTTAAGATAGACACATATATTAAATAAATATATTCTTGAGCACGATTCTATACGCTTGCAAATGGAAAATTTTACCAACACTGTGTTACATATCAGATCGGGTACAACATATTCCCCGGGCATAACGATCACCGTATGATTTATGCTGTATAATCTTTTGTCCGCTCATGGGGATTAGTTTTTTTATTGGGCCAAAATTTGTCCCAAAAATGCTGCAGTTGGAGATAGCATATTGGCAAGCCATGTATGTTTTATCATTTCCTAGCTATCTGTATCCCCTCGCTGCACCAAACCTCGGGAGTGAAAGGGATGCATGCAATATGAAGATTCTTATTCTTAAAAGGATTTCTACCAGCGGAAGAGGTTCTTAGACCATTCGGGAAACTAATATGACCTTTCGTTCGGCATTGAAGCCTTATATACGAGTTATACACGCTTGTCGGTCTAATCCTGCTTCCACATTCGCATCCTTGCCGACTAAGGAAATCACCCAACCACAATACGTAGGGAGGGTAAACAGAATAAATTTACTTATTGAAGCCAAATCATAACTTTTCTCCCAATTGGGGGGTTTCTTTCGGAAAAGAAGTGGAAAATACAGCGTACAAGGAGCAAAAGGAAAGTAGGGTAAAACCACTTGTGCTTACACTAAAATGCAGAGCAACATAAGGATAAAGTAGAAGTACAGAAAAGTACCATCGTCTTCAGCTAGAGCATAATAATAAAAATGATTGTCTGGGTCGAAACTTCAGTCATTCTCTCCACAAACAATCTGCTCGATGAGACGAGTGAAGGATATCAGCTATGTTCGATTCTATTTTTGACATGGAAGGATTATGACCAAATCTGCTTTTATTTATCGGAATAGTTTTTTCTTTCTTTGTACAACAATACCTAATACAACGAAAATGTTAACGACATTTTAGACATTCGCACAGTTGACTATAGCTCTGTTCTTACAAGTAGTTCAATATTTAGCAGATGAATCATGAATGTCCTACGATGAAAGCTGTCAATTTTTCACTATGAACTAGCAATTTTATTTTGAATTGTAGAGTATCAAAATAATATTATTTCTTTGTTGTTAATATCTAAAGCGATAAAAAACAATAAGCAATTCAAAATAAAATGAATCAAATGTTTTATTCTCGAAAAAAGATTACAATACAATTTTAATGTGGGCAACATTTAAGAAATGTGAAAATTTCAATGTACGTGTTTTCAAATATAAACTTGGGCAATTTGGTGTTTTTCTTGGAGCTCTTTTCTTTGTTTATTTCATATACTTTAGGAAAATTGAAGCGTTGAAGTTAATGCTGACTGATCTAGGCTGCGTTAAATTGTATAATGCTTATTATTAGTCTATAATATTTACTAATATATATGTATGAAAACATTAATTCCCCATACAAGGATTGAGATAAATCCTACATGTAAGGTATTGCAATAGACATATTTTTTATTGAAATAATGACGAATTTAAACATAAAATGTTGAAAACAACCTTTTGACGGAAGTATAAGATGTTTTGGAGGTTTGAATATACTAAAAATATGTTACTTATACTGTTAAAGAACTTTTACTTGAAAAGTGAGCAAAGTGTGTCGAACAGATAACTTGAGAGGTAGGTAGTTGGCATCCATTTCCCGTAGTCATAAAACATAAATAGAAGCACAGAAGAACAATAGGGGCAAATCACGCAACGAATGTTTAGCAGTGTCGTGGTAAATCGACTAGATTGTTTATGTGAATCGATGTGAAAGGACTGCGTGCAGGGTCGTGCGATGCAATGGTGCGATGGACGTTGATGGTATATCGGGTGAATGTTAACGATTGTTTGGTTGATTGGTTTGCTGTTGTTATTGTTGTTGTCGTGGAGATCCTTCGGAAACCATAGAATCCTGTCCTACTTCGTTTCCTCCGGTAGTTTCAATATGGGTTTTATTGTTGGAGTGTGAGTAGCGGCGGAAATTATCATTTTAGAGGCATCCTCTTAGACGGTTAGTTGATTATATTGTTGAAGGTCAGAGATAGGTTCAGGATTTTATAGCGACATGAAAAGCGATTATCATAAATATACTATTTATGCCATTGTTTTCGTGCAAGTAGAGGAAAGCGTTGTGCGTGTCTGACTTGTGGTTGAACTTTTATGCTCAATGATTCAGAGTTAATTACACGAAATTGTATGTAGCAGACCAAGACGGGAAGGATTATGCTGTCCTGGCACAGTGTAATTAATTGTTTGGTACGATATCGATTTCTCTTTTGTTATACAAGTTGTCCCGTTTATTGAGTAGGACATACCGTTTCGAAACATAATCTATTTTTATTGTTTCAATAAGGTACAAACCCAATTAATGATCGAGTATTAAATATGTTTAGTAAACTGTTTAAGTCCCACTCAATCTTTCTCTTATCAAAATTCATGTTGAAAAGGTGAAAATAAGTCTTGTAAGCCAGTATACAAAAGGCTTGTTCAAACTGACTAATAAAAAATAAAGTTCATGAAGCTTAGCAATAAATAGTTTTCTATGCTATATTAAAACTAACATAAGTTTTAATAAACCAGATTTTCAAAATTTTATTTAATAAATATGTAATATTATGTAAAA